>JAYECN010309120.1:0-24319 GCA_035222435.1 Microcambeva ribeirae | reverse complement strand
GGCCTGGGTGTCCAACTGTTTGACCAGGAAAATGAAATGTGGCATAAGGAAATAAATAAAAAAAAAAAAAAAACAAAAAAAAACAAGTTGTCACAGTTAAACATTTGTATTAGAAATGTCATTTTACTTAAAAAACACACTTGCACACAAACAGAATTTAATATTTTGGCAAACAAAAATGTTCTACTTTCACAAGGGGAGTATTTCTTAGACTTGTGTTTGGATTATGTTTCCAATACATATACTTATTTATACTAGGTCTACTTATCCTCATAAGCTGTGCAACAAACTCATGCTTGGGCTGATTTTCATTTGCTTTCATAATTTTATATTTACGTATATATTTTATTTAGATATTATTTATATACTCTATTGTATTTAGAAATAATTAAAACTCATATCAGTTTTATTAAGATGTTAGGAAGTAAAGATGTAAGCACACACCACTCGGAATTCAAATTAGCAAGATAGAAAACATTTTTTTTTTTTATTGTTGTTTAAAAGGATAAACTGTGCCCAGACAAAGTATTATGCCTTGTATTCTCTGTTTTCTTATGGAGATGAGAAAAAGACAGAGGAAAGAAAAAATATATAATGAAAAAAACACACAAACACACTCAGAATAAACAGCCCTACACAGGCAAGCAATACTCCTTTTAATACAATATATAACAATCCCTAACTAAGAAGTCATAGCAGAAGAAGGAACGGAAAGAAGGGAGCAGAAAAGAAAAGAAAAAAAAAACAGAAACAAACAAACAAAAAAACCAACACTCCTCCTCCCCCTTCTCCCCATTTTAAGGAAAGATGCATCTTCTCAGAAGTCCTGAATTCTTTAGAGTTCTTAATTAAATTTCATATTTTATCATTTGCAACAACACAGCAAAACTTGTAAAAATTAAACTATACTTCCACTCCTAATATAAGAATGAAATAGAAAGTTATTTTTATTCTCCAAAGAAGTTCACAAGGTTTGAGCCCTAATTGGAGAGTAATGCTTCTAATCTCAGTATTTTTACTGATCTTTCTGATATTAAAGAACTACAAACAGACAAATTTAATAGAAATGCCTGTGTAGCTGAACTATTACTTTGCTTATCTGCAAGTCTCCTGTTAGTTGGTGGAAGTATTAAGGGGAAAAAAAGTCTTAAAAATCACTGTGAAGTTTTCCAACTCTTTTGTCATAAAACATTAATAAACTGCAATGCCAGGAACATCACTAAGCAAATAGCTTATTGCTGTCAAGAGCACACTTATCTTTGATAAAGCTTTTATTATCTGAAAAAAACCCATAACACTCTTGTGCATCACTATCTCTATGTGTATCATATTTTCAATATTCTTTCTACAATTCCATCATTTTAAAAGGCAGTTTGCAACATCAGCAGGCTTTGGAAAGCTTCTGATAAGAACCTTGCAGTCTTCATTACCTCTGTAGAACATCAAATGAAATCTCCATATAATGAACGAAAAGATAACTAACAATGCTATATTCATACATTACAATGCCAGAAGGGAGCACTGAAAATTTGGCAATTTAGCCCCCAGGCTATAGGGCAAGTTCCTCCAGTTTTCTCTTCCCAAACAAATGTTTTAGTTCAAACCAATTAACCCCAAAAGATGCTTGATCAAACTCCCACTTGACCAAATACATGGTCTTTACATATTTCCCCAAAGTTGTGGAGTGAAACTGAGATATTTAACACTGCAAGACACATACTCTAACATAATCCTTGACCTCTGGGCACTCCTAGAGTGTAAAAAGCTGGAGATAACATCCTAGTAGTGGTTAGAATACTGTTAAAAGAAAAGAGCAAAAGGAGGGAGGGGAGAAGAGGGAGGGGAAGACAACTTATTTGTTCCCACTGAACTGTATAAGCTGTATAAGCTAGAGTCTTAACAAAAGAAAATGAACAGTTTTGCAGGTTTAATATTTTTAAAAGCTACATATGCTTTTTGGGAAAAAAAATCATCAAAATCTGAAGTCTACTGCTGCTGGTTCATTCACATGTGCATTCCTGCTGCTACAGGACACAGTACCAGCTGTGTCAGTAACAGCCACAATCCCCAGGAAGCACACCTTCGATGAGTTTAACCTTAAAGAATACAGACTGTTTCAACTATAAAAATGATAAAGTAACTGCTAAGGGTTCATTTGCCATACTATGAAACACCACTTAACACATGAAATAGGCAGAGATAATGAATTTGTCTGCACATGCAAAGATCTCTGGCCAGAAACAGACCTGCGCTTGAAATCATAGTTTGGGCGTGGGGATTACCTGCTTGCTAAGCCTTAGAATAGAGAACCTACTCCTTTTTCCTCATGAAGATCTTTAGTTGGTTCTGGTAGCATCCTAGAACTTCCCCTCCCCACAACAAATAGAAGATATAGTGCTAAACTCGGTACTGCTACAGAGATTTATCAAACTTAAATCTTAACATGAATCATTATCAAAATACAAGCCCGGCTACAATTCATGCAGAATTATTTTCCATTTCTCTGTTCTTCAGCATCAACTGACTACAACAGAAAGTCTCAGCCTAACCCTGCATCCTCACCTGCTTTCCTGGGACTCAGTAGTGATGCCGTTAGGTGCTCTTATTTTACTTGGGCAGAAAAAAAATATCATATAGCAGGCTTCAGCTGACAGATCCTGAGCTGCATGTGCAGAATAAGTCCCATTAATGCTTAGCTTATGTGGACGATAGTGTGGTATGCCACCTCAGTAGTGCTTTCGCTCTACTGTTTCTTCTGTCTCGCAGTAAAAATTAACAACAAAATAGTTTGCTTACTGTTCATATAAAAATATATTTTTTTAAAAATTATCAGACAATATTAAAACATAATATGAAATCAAGTTACAGAATCTTCCTTTATGGAGCTTCAACAGCTCAAAGACATTTTAGTTTTCACCTTTAAAATAAACACACCAATAGCTTCATCTGAACTCAGCACTCTCTTTCACTTGCTCAGGCAGCAGTTTAAAAGTGCCATCTAAAGTGCAAGAGGAGAACTGCATTCCTGTGTTATTTTATCATTTCTGGCTACTGTACTAGCCATTGAAGAGATGAAAGGGATTTCTTTCCCCTCAGCATGCACACCACAAAGAACAGCGGCCATGATTCCCTGGAAAGAATTACCCCCCTCTCCAATCTTCATATAATTCACTCTTAAAATGACATGTTGGGTAACAGAGCACTGGAACAGGCTGCCCAAAGAGGCTCCTTGTGGAGGCTCCTTCTCTGGAGATCTTCCAAACCTGCCTGGATGCCACCCCGTGCCACGTGCTCTAGGTGTCCAGGCTGGAGCAGGGGGGTTGGACTGGAAGATCTCCAAAGGTCCTTTCCAACTTTGATCATTCTGTGAGTTATTAAGCCTCACTTTTTCTGTGAGAGAAATCTGGCATCATACTATCCAGGCAAAAATATAAAATTTCACCTATTTAAATAACACATAAAATCATGAAATTACAGCTTGCCTTAAGGAATGAACAACACTGCAGGAGGTCATTTCTTACAGCAAATCTGGCAGCCAAATTGGAATTTAATGAGGACAAAAGCAGTATGCAGAAAGGTAGTCAATATTTACTCCCACCCCTTACTTCCCCTCCAAAAAAAAAAAAAAAAAAAAAAAAAAAAAAAAGTCCCATCACCTCTTGACATTCCATTTGAAAGACTTCTGCCAAAACAAGAGGTACAGATCTGCGCTCAGTACATCAGTTCACTAACCACTTAATCCTCCCAGGCTCTGTCTCAGTGAAAAAAGTATCTCCCAGTTCCTGATATAATTTCATAGGTACTTTAATAGAACCCTCTATATTTTTCCCCTGACAGTACCATGACTAAGTGGATTAAGGCCAAACTTGCTACTCCTGAATAATTTGAGGTATTTAACTTTGCAACATGGCAAGTGTCCTGACACCTCTTTGCTCCAATGTTACCACCACAGAATGAATACATACACAGAAGGAACACCATCACCCAGGAATGAATGCAAAGCAGCCAAAAGAAAAACAAAACTGCAAGGCTGAACACTTAGGAAAGCAATGCAATAAATGGCCTTTAGGAGAAGACTGGTTAGTAAGACCAACAGGAAATCATAAGGGCTGTTTGACAAAGACTAGGACACAAAATATTCAAGATGGAAGAGCAGAGAGGACTGCAGATGGAAACACATTCACTCAATCCTCTCCCTCCCCCCCCACCTTCAAAAAAGGGAAATGGAGCAGGCAATGAGGTGAGCTCCTGAGCAAAGCCAAGAGCCACTGCCTTGCTGCAGGTATCATTGCCTTGAGAACTATGCTAACCGTAAGTCACCTATTTTCAGTTACAGTATGTGTAAGCAGAGAGCACCTGAGCAAGCTTCTCTTCAATCTCTTTAGATACCATCTTAGTTTCTTTTTTTAAAAAAAAAAGTCAAGTAAAAGATTCAGAAGAAGACATGCAGGATTACAGAACACAAGACAACTAGTCCAGTAAGCTGGTTACTGACTGGTTACCTTTCCTTAAAGGAGCCCTACCTAATGCCCACCACGAACCCATGCAGACTGATTCGAAGCTCTATCAATAAGAAAAAGCCTTTTCCACATATCTCGGATTCCTTGCTGGGGCCAGAATGGAGCCTTTAGACAACCTCAGCTGACCCGTTTTACTGCGGTTTGCAGATAGACTTGTTTGCCACTCATGAGTAGGTGTTATTTCAACCTCTGCATCTCACCTGTCTTCTGCCTTCTCTCCACTGTTTTATCTCCTTTCCCCAGTCTTGTTATCCTTGACCCTCTTATGCTACCAGCATTTCCACCTATTCTTTCTTCACTGTACCATCATTTCCCTCTTGCACTGATCAAGGCTTTACATATGTCCGCTTATCTGCTTATGTTCACTATCAACTGTAGCAGTGCTGGGCCTATCCAGCACTATCCTGCCTGCTTCTGGTAAAAAAACACTTTGCTTTTGACCATGTTTGGTTTATAACATTCTCCTGAGCCACAGATATTTCCCCTTCCTTTATTCTCACACTGTAACAGGCTTATTGTTTCTGGAATATTAATATTGTCTTTGATTACACTGCACCATCTCCGAAGTGTCCTTAACTTCGCAATTCCCTCCAAGTTTGGGAGCTCTTGCCTCTTACAGTGAACTGGGACCCTTTTACCTGATTTTACAATTCGGCAGAGAAGGACACAGCAGGAACACAACAGAAGTAGTCTGATGCAAGACAAGGAAAAGCAAAAGTCCTCATCATGCAGGGCAGAATAGAAAGTCTTTTCCTTTCCCATTTGCAGGTAGAGTTTATTTCTTTGTATCACACTGAGATCAGCATTCCTTTCCAAATTCAAAGGCTTTCATCCTGACCTCTGGATTTCTCCCATTCATTTTCCACAGTTCTGATGATCATGCAGCTTCGGTTTATTTAGTCTTTGTCATGCCCCAGGGCTTTCTGTGTTGGGAACTCCTAGCATCAGAAAGTCTGCCCTTACTTAAGCTTGGCTTTTACTAAACCACATTACAAAATGAAATAAAGGGTTAAGACTCCAGCTATATGCATGGCAGTACCTAGCAGCTTCCAAGTGGCTCTCTTCCATCTTTCACTTTGTTGGTTTTGGCATCTGCTTCCTCCAATTTATTTACCAGAATCCTATAATCCGATGGTACAAGGGCTGTTTGCTTATAAGACAGTGCTCGCGTATTTGGCACTAAGTAGAGGTATGAAGGCTCAAGTCAAATGATTCACCTTAGAAAGTGTGTAAGATGAGCAGTACATAATCAGGGTGAAGTAGATAATTGAAAAGGAGTTTGAGGGATCTTTCAGGGACTAGATCCTTGCAAGGCCACCTGTACCTAGGTAACCATATCAATCACACCATATAAGGCTACAAACTTAGCAAATTCAGATATAGATTTAGCAAAACTGGGAACAATATGGAAAACAGACAGAACTTCATCTAGTAGTATGTGGTGTTAGGAGGGAAGGGTGATTAGCTACAGTTCATACTGGTATGCAATTAAGATGACTTAATAGCGATAAACTGAAACTCAGCAAGTTTTATCTTCACTTCATACAGCTTTCTTCAAATTTGTTTATAATCTGTTACTCATTTTCACAGAAAGAAGTCATGTTTAATCACCAACAATAACTGCAGTCCTGTTCTTGCTGTATTCTGTGCTTTCTCTCAGTGGTTTTACACATTCTTCAAACTTCTGGAAGGATACAGTATCTGTATCAACTCCTTCCTTAAACTTCTTTAAAATACTGATTTTTCTGCAGTGGTAAGTACCAATGATGTTAAGCTATCAGCACCCTGGCCAAACACTAGTAATCTACCACTTTTCTTGCTATTGCATTACAGTATCTTCTATATTTTAAACCTGGGGCAGGAAGAAAGGAGAAGGTATCTGACTTTCTGTGCTAACAAGGAAAACCTTATCATAATCAGTTTCTAGTCCCTGAGAGGACTCTTACATTCAACAGAAATAAAATGAGATTTAAAGTAAGAAATGATGCCAAATGTCTTCTCCTTTTTTCTCCTTAAAAGTCTTTTCACTTTTACCAAAAATCACAAACACATATATATATAAATGCACATACATGTGGTTCTATGTATCTGTATATTTTTAATCTACTTCTCTATACAGTTTTACCATAATTTTACTTCCCTCCCTGCTTTTGTTTCCATTACTGCCTTCTACACAGCTGGTGCTCATCTTTGCCTTTCCCTGATGCAAATACTTCATTTGCCCCTTATACAGCAAGGGGCTGTGGAGGGCAAGAGGGAGTGAGAAAGTAGCCTACACAAAGAAAAAGAAAGTAGTTGCAAAGGTATAGTGCAACATCAACAGTTCAGGATTTTCATTTTAACAAATGCACACAAGGCATCCTTGTCTAACGTGACATTCTTTAAACTCAACTTTGTCACATTCACGGCTTATATAAATGAAGGCTGATTTCAAACTACTGCACTTTTAAAGCTTGTAGAAAAATCAGACAAGCAAAACAGCTCACAAATTCTTCTTTTAAAACTAGCACAATATAAAAGTGAAAGCAGAAATGAGTGCTAATACTAAGTGGAGACTTACCCTGCTTGTGGGTTCACCATTCCCAGTGAGTTTTTATGAGCTGGTGATAGTGTTTGAATTTTGCTCCCTCCAGACCCAGATGAAGATAGTGCTTTACTTGAAGAGGCACCTTACAGTTAAAAGGCAAGCATTTAAATATAAGAAAATACAATACATTGTTACTGGAATTATGCAATTCACTACCCATTTATCACAAAATTCAGAACAACAGTTTTAGAGATGACAAGATATTAGCAAATATTAAGATATTAGGAAAACACAAGTACAATTTTGAACATCTACAGAAAATATGCAAAGTGTATTCTAATCTATTCTAATTTAAAAAAATCTAATGTGTATACAGAATCTTACTGATATCTGCATTTAGAGCAAGACTAGTGTTTGCATAATTTTAATATGCATTTCCTTTCCTCTCTCTATATATATATATTTTTACCAATTCACTATCATACTCTGTATACAAATTAGTTACAGAATTAAGCACTAGAAAAAAAATCTGATGCGACAGAGCAAAATTAGATATAATTATGCACCTCTTCACAGAAAGATCTTTGCAGTTTCTATGCACACACAAAACCCAAAACATATCACACACAGACTAATTCAGCCTGATATACAAAACACAAGACAGTCCTGTCCTGTGCTTAGGAATGTTTTTGAATAGGGGTCAATCTGTGTTCCTTCCAGTATTATTTTAAACGATTTTTGAAAATAAGATCATCAGTTTTACCAATAAAAGGTATGGTCACCACATATGTAGTTAGAAGAATTACAGGTTGTTGTTCAGATTACAGAAAAATTCAATAAAATAGATTAGCACATCATGAAAAATACAAGTCATCTACTCAGGTAACACTGGGTCTTCTTATGAAGCTTTTATTTCTACAAAATTTACCTGTGATTTAGATTGACTAAATCCTTCTAGCATTATACTACTTTTGTTACATAGTTTGCAATCTAGTATTTAGAAAGAATACTCATTTCATACCTCCAACAGTTTTGCTAACACTGCTTGGCTGTGGTAAGCGTGATGATGATGGTGATAGAGCTGATCCTGCAGAAGGCATCTTCTTAACTGCAGCAGGTTTATACTGCAAGATAATATAGTCAAGAAATTTAAACGGTTTACATATCTACCAATGGTGCTATATAGATGTTTGATTAAAGAACTGAATGGGAACAGACTGGAATCAGTTACTAATGTACTTATTTCTGACGCAGGGGTCACACAAATGATTTCTGCTACCTTGCTTTCCAATGCATATAAAGAGAGATTAATCGAAAAATACCAAGCTGGATATTTTCTTTTTTTTTTTCTTCAATTGAATTATCCTGTTGTATATTTTCTGCTTTTCTACTGTGTATTTTCTATTTTTCTACTGCTGTTTTCACTGTCTCTTGACACTCACTATCAGATACTTTTGAAAAAGAATGCTCAAGGACAAGACCATTAATTCTTTCAGATTCTGCTTCTGCACATGAGCTCTGGACCAGTCCCAGCACTGATTAATGCAAGAAGCTCTAAGTGTTTGTCTCTGCTTTACTCTTCACAGCTTCAAAAAAACCCAAAAAACAAACAAGAGAACTCCCACTACCTAGCTCCCTCCCCAAATATACATATACTTGAACCATTTACTTTTCATACCTTACTGCAACTCTTACCTTACACTTTGTTAAGCCTCTAATTAGCTAAAATCTTGCTGTCAATTATCATATAGCCTACCATATCAATCACACAGATCATATATCACACACCTTCATTTGTTCACTTAAGAGTGGATTCTGAAGACGTGAACAGAAATTCAGCTTGGTTTACACACACACCACCTCACTTCCTGCTGCTACACCCTTATCTGTCATTTTCACAGATCTCTGAGCTTATGAGTAGGTTTTCTTCTTTGCAACTACTGCCATCTGGCCTATATACTTCCCCTGCAGTTCTAATTGGGAAGTAAAAACTCTTTACATGCTTAAGAATTTCAGTCCGTCGTAGCTATTTGGTAATTAAGTCAAAATACTTAATAAGCTTAATTTTACAAATATAAGTTACAAGATAAGAAAAATACTTTATTTCACCTGTGTTCGAGTAGGAAGCTTCCCTTTGGTGTCAGCAGCCATTTTCCCCTTATTAGTAATGCGCGCTGCTTGTTCCTTACAGAAATTGATGTGTCTTTCAGCTGCATTTTCATTAAATCTCCTCTGGCAATACGGACACTGAATGTAATCTTAAAAACAAAGTCCAACACTAGAAATTAGGAGAGCAACATCAAAAAAAAAAAAAAAAAAAAAAAAAAACTAGTTTGCTGAGTAAGATCAAATAGAGTGCCTAAGGATCAGAGCGATCCTAACTGATGTCAAAATCAGCTTGAAAGATGCTACTCAGTAGCGAAGGCAGCCACAAGTTAGATCACCGTGGCAAGGAACTCAGCTGGCAGGAGGTGTGAAAAGAGAAAGAGCTAAATAAAAATGGCAAATGCCAGTTCAGTTTCTTCAAGATATGAAATTGCATTAAGATCTTTCCCACTGAAATAACAAAATACACATTAATTTCGCTCCTACAATTTTGAAAAAACCCACTTGGTGTGGGTATCACTTTACTGGAAGTGATAATCTAAAAAACAAATACACAAAATCAGAAAGAAAACCTCAAATTAGAGGAAACTCAGACCAAATTAGGAGATGTGCAGAGATGCAAAACAGGATACATTGTAGCCATATTATTTCATGATGAATTAAACTGCAATGAGTCCTACTTGTAGGAAACGCTTTTATTATTTAAAAAAAAAAAAAAAAAAAGATTGTAATATATAATACTAGAGGTCCCCATTCCATATACTGTAAATATACTCCCTTAAAATATACTGTTCTTGGAAAGATAACAATGTTGGGCTGCAGTTTCAGAGAGATGTTCTAGTGTCTAGATACAGATTTTTGATTCCTCATATTAGTTTTCAAAACCACACAAACATCAAATTCAGAAGAGACAGACGCTCACAGAGTGATAAAATTAGTATGTTCCTAACCATATTTAACAAAAAGAAGAGAAATGACAGACATTGTCTTTAAGTTTACAGCTATTTTACTGTATATTTTTTATACAGTGTAAAAGAAGACTGGGATTACATATTACTACTCCAGCAGCAGATTTAGTTTAAGCAATTATACTTTAAAATAAAAAAATTGTTATATAAGTAATTTAATCATTTCCAAGCCAATTAATGACACAAGCAATAGGGACAGAGGACATAGGAACAACAAGAATCCTTCACAAAAGTAACAGCATCGACATCTCAGGCGACAAAAACAAAGAATCATTTTTTACACTGGCTCCAATACTGTCTGAATAAACTACATCTTAAAGGATAGAAGCTTTTAAGAAATGTAATTTCTCTGTAGTATGTCCCAAGACAGGCCAAATGCAAAGGGAAAAAAGATGGTGGGAGCTAAAACGCATGAATTAAGCGGTGATGGAAGCACCTAAATCCAACAAAGGCCATTTCCTCAACTAGGGCACAGCTCCGTTTCCAAACACTTTCAAAGCCCACCAAAGTAAATGAACCAGACGATGAAAGATTAGTGTATGCTCCTTAAGCATCAGAGACAATATCTTTATCCTTTGATAAAATGCTCAGCATCCGTTACCTGTAAATACTGTTTGCATTCTCCAGCAGAACTTGGTTTACTAACCAAGTAAACCAGCAACATACACAGACAAGCTTGATGCAAATACACATGACTTAAGACCCTTCTCAACATCATCAGGCTACTCTTCACTACTTCAAAGCCCAACAAAATGCAAATTTGTAAGCTCAAAGCAAGAAATTACATATAGAGAATATTTACACAGAGCTCTTGAACTAATTTTTTAAATGTTAAAATAAAAAAGAGCAGCTAGCTAGAAGTAGGCTTGTCAAAGACAGAGCTGAATAGGAGAGAGGATGCATGTACTCCATGGTATCCACTGTAATTCTCCTTTTCTTTTATATACACAAGTGGAAAAGTAGAAATCGTAACCACCCAAGCTGTATTTATTTTCTTCTAACTGGTGTGAAGAGAGGGATGTTCACTGGTAAATTATTGCATCTTCTCCTCATGCCTAGTTCCATTCCCTAAGCCTTACTCGAGTCTTACCTTGCTGCAGCAGGATAAACCCAGGGGACAACACAGTAAGAGTCAAATTGCAAAAGTAAAACAGAAAAAGAGAAACAGAGGGGCAACACTTTTCCCTTTACCTCCTATCCTCTTTCAAGCAGGCTGAATATAGCAGCTACTGGCTTGCTTTCCTTCAAACTCACTTGCAGTCTCTTGCAGACTACAAGTAAAGGCACACAATTTAATAGATTTTGCAAGCCAGATTTAGGCACAGGCACCTTGGCTTGTAAACCAGAAACAATACTATTGGTTTATTGATAGCATCCTATAACTAATCCTGTAATTAGATAATTAACATAAATTAACATAAATGCTACACAAATGATTAAGTCATTTAGTTCTTATACATAATATTAGCTATTGAATTTGTTTTACTTTAAAAGGCATACAGCATTGTGTACTGAATACACAATAAGAGTCTTTTCACTTCATAATATGAATGAAAAACTGCAATCCTGCTACCGAGACTAACACGTTTCCTGCAGAGAAGCAAGGTGGGGAGCACTTGCATCTTCACTTGACAACAGACAGGGAAAAATGGAAAACACATGTAAAGTTCATAATCCTGAGCATAATCACTGAGCTTAGCAAATCATTTAGCTCTCATGACAAGAGGAAATATGTTCTCTAAGCCAACATCCCATCACAAAAGTTCACTGAAAAGCTTATTTCCTTCTTTCTTCAAACACATAAGACTACTTCAATGCTTTACCCAACCCCCATCAGAAAGGCATTCAAGGACTATTACTCCCTTATTAAAACAGATACCAGGTCACTCACATACTCAAAACACAAGTATCCACACCAAGTGAGGAAGGGCGACACATACACTGGAGCACTTAACTGCATACAGTGTATGCATGGGACAAAACAGAAATCCAGAAAGATACAGAAAGGACTGCAATTTGAAGAAAACTGTCAACACGTCCATCCCTACAATATAATGGCTGCCTCAAACTGGCTACCAGTTAAAAAGACAGTCTGATCTCTCTGAGCAGACCCACAGTTGCAGACAGAAGGTGTTGAAACCATTTATCCGGCCTACAGATTATAATGAGGTAGCAAGCTGAAACATATCCACAACTGTATTTTGATGTATTAAAAACAAAGTCATGGACATTGAAAACTAAACAGAATGTTCATCAGCCAGACTGTAGCACAAATCAGCACCTGCACAGGGATAACCCAGACAGGACTTGTCCTTTTCAATGCAATTTGTTCCCTCAAGGAACAAATTCCTTTTCAATTCAAATTTTTATAAATTGTTTGTATTACAGAGTCCTCTAAAGAACTTAACTGTTTTACATACCAGGATCATAGGATGGTGGAGGTGGTGGAGGGAGCTTTCCATCTTTAAGATTAAGTCCTTTGGCTGCTCGTATAGCTGCTATAAATTCCTCATGCTTTCGTCTCCAATTGGATGGCTTTTTGGGGGGCTCTGGCTAAGAAGTCAAAAAAAAGAAAGAGCTTGATATGTTTGGAGCGCTTGCTTTGCGATAAATAACATGACTTATTCTAACACACAGTAAGAATACAATAGTTAAATTTCTTCTGGGTCCTAGCTGATCTAATTATCACAGATTATCAACAAAAACAATTATAAAAAGATTTAATTATGGTCAGATTTAATATTCTCCCTAAAATGTCCAGAGTAGATAGACTCCAAGTAAATTATAACCTACCCGTGGTTTAAGGGGTTTTACTGTGGGAATGTCAGTTCCTTCTGCTCTCTGTCGGCTGGAATCAAAAGTCTTCCTTTTCTTGGCAGAAGTTTTTTGGCAAATGGGTCCATGTTTTTTCTACAAATGGAAGAAATAAAGAATAGAGAATTTAGTTTTGAACACAAGTTAGCATGCTATTTCCCCTGTTCCAGAAATGCCAATCAGCAAGTGAGGTCCAACTCCTGATAAACAAAGGAGGAATGCTTTCACTCAAGTACTTACAACAATTCTTACTTTTTGAGGAGAACTACAGGAATTTATAAACATATACATGGTCACAAAGACTTGAAAGCCAAGTTAAAAAAGAAGGAACTTACATTTATTTCCTGCAAATACATATCTGACAACAGATAGACAAAATTTGCACTGAGTAATGATACGAATATGAAGTTCAGGCACTTGAATTTTTAGGACCAGATTATTTTCCATGAGGCCTGGAGAACAGGGCTTTTCAAAGAGAGCTAACAAAACACTTACCAGAAGGGACTACATGATGCTACATCTTACACTTTCAGAGATAAAGTGTGATTCTGTGCCCAAAAAGAAGATGCTTTTCAGGGACTTTTGTTTTCAGAAACTGAGGTAGTGTTGGGAGGAGAAAAAACAACAACAACAAAAACAGAAAACAAAACAACAAAACCCACCATACACTCCTTTAAAAGAATTTCTAAACTAAGACAATTGATGCGCGGGAAAAAAAAAAAAAAAGGTATCTAGGTCCATTTTATTCAGCCATACTGACAATTGCTTAATGTCCACATACAAAATCTAGTAGTCAACGGATAAAAACTTTTCACACCACTCACCAGTGCTGCTGGAAAGAAAGTCCTTCCACAGATCCTACATGGCAACAGATCTCCAGTTTGCACTGCAGCTTCACCTTTAAAAAAAATACATACTTTATAAGCAAATTTGTTCATAGCTGTGGAAAAAAAAGAAAAGTTTTCCTAGATTGCTGACTTCATATCTTCAGCAGTATACTTTTACAGTGACAGCTGTTAATACACTATAGGGACCCTCTTTGAACTAGAAAGACAGCAGCAAATCAGAAAGCAAAACCAATTCTAACATATTTCTGGAAAACAGCCAGACCCACTGACAAGTCAGCACAAACTCTGATTATTTACAACATGAAACTCTGCATCTGAAAGTCAATACCTGCTTGCCAGTGTGCAAATGACAGATTCATTTTAAAATCCCACTGACAGCCCAAACACCCTAATAACCAGGCTTCTTGGATATCAAGGTCTCTGGAAGGGAATCCCCCCTTAAAGTCAAACATAAGTCACAGCCCATCACTATTAAGAGAAACTGGAATAGCTCAGCTTAGGAAAAACAAAATCTTGATTTTTTTATAAAACTATTTTGTACTGCCTAGTACTGACAATACACACAAGCATCTTTCCTGTTCAGGCACTGGTAATCATAAATACATTATAATAGTATACCCCTTCAAACAACTGATCCATAAAACTAGGTAAAGAGCCTAACAAATCCAAGCATCTAATCTGTGCAAACAAAGTATACTCATATAGTTTGCATTATGCAACGGACTCAAGGCATGGATCAAAATCTACACAAGGTTTCACAATAACAGGCATCTATTGTATTTATTACTGTATTGGAGCTACAGGAATATTTTTATATGGTTACATATCCAAGTTAACAGACAGTATGTTTGAGTAGAGAGAAAAAAATAATAAAAAAATCACAATCTGACATTTGCAGACTTGCAGCTCCCTCTGTATAATGTTAAGACAATTATGGTGAATCAACATGTACTTTTGGCATACTAGTGACTGAAATTAAAGAAGTCAGGAACACAGCAGAGTTTTTCTACAAAAAGATTTATCAGTTTACGTTCTCAGGAGAAAGCAATCTTTCGCCCTAAACATAAATACTTGCCCATTAATGGCAGGATCAGTCCTAAAGAACACGGTAAATTTAACAAAGTGTTTCAAGGCAAACAAATGTAGATTCAGGCAGTCACAGCTCCAACTGCATAGGCTCTTTCCCAACACTGAGATTCGAGCTAAATAAGATTTCTAGCACAAATACATAATCCTATTAAATCAATTTCTAACTTTTTCAATTAATTAGATGAACTGCATCAACAGCATGTAAATTCTTATAAATAATTACTAACACACAATCGGGCACAATCCATTTTGAGACTCATAAGTCACACAAAAAATGTTCTGCACTTTTTAAGCAGTAGCTTTTTCAAATTAGTTTATTCAAATTACTTTTTCTCATTAGTTTACATTCCTTTTTCATATAGTCAGAAATACATCCTTTTCACAGCATAACAGAAATGCCCTGACAATAATCTTGACTCATAACATTTAAGTCATAACTAAGCTTCTTTGAGATCTAAATGTATGCTTATACGCATATACAAGGAAAAAAGAGGCAAGATAGAAAATACTGTGCATAATTCAGATGTAAAAACAGAAGAAAAAAATGAGTTGTTTAGAACAAAACTTAAGAGAAAAAAAAAATCTGTATTATTAATGGCCATTTTGCAATTTTTACTTTAACCTACCATTCCTGGAAAAAGAAAAAAATAGTTTCCTTCTTCTGTTAATTCTCAAGCCAAAGTGTAACTTGACTCACTAGTAACGACAGTCCAGTATAATACATTTTAGATGGCTGGAATCTACCCTCACCACTTTTCACAAGACAAGCAGCTAAGCCTGTAAGAGCTTTTCTCCATTCTCCCATTCAGAAGCACATGGGATACACAGATCTATTTTTTGTTTCATTACATAGTTCTTCAGAATTCTTGACCCTTACTAATTTTAACAGGAATGAGTTTCTTATGACATCTGTTATAAAGAGTTCAGCTTTATTTTAGCATATTATCTCGCACAATCCTGTTTTGCAGAAATTGCCAGCGAGTAGTACTTCTTGGAAATAAGACTGCTTTTGTCTTTTTTTCCTCCCTTTTCTAAGAAGTTAGCTGAAATAAATTACAATTAGCGATCTTCAAAAATTGGAGGTATAATATTCTCACTGAAATCCTTCATCTCATAACTCTTTCCAATATACAGGTTAGTAATTGAATAATAGCTATTTTCCACCATATTCTTGTACATACTGAGCTTAAATTGGTGCTTAAACTTACAAAAAAAAATAAATATATTTGACAGATGTTCAACTGATCTAGGAGTATTTACATACAACATACCGACATATAATGAATGTTAATTAGCACTCACTGCAGCCACAGCTACAAGCTGGGTTTCCTTCCAGCATTCCTATCCCTCCTCATTTGCTGGCAGGCACTCAGTAATCACATTTGCCAAAGGCTACATCTACTGCCAACACTTCCTACCCCAAACACAAATCGTCAATTCAAAAAACAAAAATAGTTATTTCAAAAATGACAGTTAAGTTTCAAAAACCTAAAAGCTACAGTCCTTTACAACTCCACACTAGTCCCTTCAATTTCTTAAGTTATTCCTCTGTGAATTTCTTCTTCCTTGAGAAGAGCCCCGCAGTCTTTCCCTAGTGAAGAGTTGGCAATATCAATATGAAATCTGCCAAATAAAAATAATAATAATAATAAAAAAAGCCTGAACACCTGTGAGAATGGGAAGGGAATAAGAAACGCAAATGCCTTTTTTAGTAGCAAAGCCTGTCAGCACACCTGTTATGCAAAAGCTAGATAAATATTCAGTGACACAAATTATATAGAGCAAAATACCTTCTCCGCGTTTTTAGTAGTAACACGGAAAGTTTTTCTTTTTTTTTTTTTTTAAAATGACCTTCCTCCTTTTAGAAATGACTGATTTATTTTTGGCATAGCTTTCTATAAAAAATACTAGAAAAAGCAATCTGGATGGAAAAATCTTTATCAGCGTAAGATCTCTTGGAATAAGATGATAAAGGTAAAGAAAAGGAAATAAAAGATCTTACGGTTGGAAATTTGAAGATTTCTTACTAACAAGCACCTAGTGACTTTTTTTTTTCCTGATCAAAAGTCACAAAAAGAGGCTGCATTGATAGAACAACTTCAGCAAACTTTTCTCTAAAAGCAGTAACTCTAAATTTAGCAGACGATGTGGACATTTCCTTAAAATAATAATAATCCACTGCAACCACCAAAATGCGTTAAGGTGTGCTGCCCAACTCCTCTAGGGCTTTCTAATTCTTCTGTGTTCACCAGAGCACACAGAACAACTCTGCAGATTAACTAGGATTTCTCCAGCCAGCTTCATGCTATAAATTCCAAATCTTTCCTAGCACTGCTACTTTCTACCCCAGGCGGATAAAACATTCATGAGAGCAATAAGAGATACCCCACCATGGCCTTGTTGACCTTCATGTCAAGCAGGGTTGATTTTGGCAGGGGACAGGAGAGGGGAACTCAAAAAACTCAAAACAATGCAAGAGAGTAAGAAGTGAAAGGGAAAAGAATAAAATTTAAATTGTGTATGGAATGAAAAAATACAACAGGAAAATCAGGAATAGCTTTTATTAGACTGTAAGGGGTGGGGGAGGGGATAAAAAACAAGGAGGATGGAATTAAAGAAATAGAAGAAAAGATTTGCCTGGTAAGTAAACCTGATAATACAACCTGCCACAAATTGGTGCCTAAACTCAGCTTTAATTCTCGTTAATCCTAATAACAATGCAGAGATTGCACTATCTTGGTTATGCAAACACAGAAAGCTCAAAATCCAACAGCTACACTTCTTTTTTCACCATCTTTAACATCACTATTCACTAGCAGCTTACATGCCTATACTAAACATAAACAAATTTAATTATCTTAGAAGACAACATAATTACTGTTATCTAATCTAAATACAACTTCAGAGAAAAGCAGAACAATCTGTTCAAATTGGCTAGGTGAATACCCAAAGCAGTGCAAGTATTTCAGCTGAAGTGATGCCATACCTGTGGCGCGCAGCAATTCTACACCCTTTTCTCCTATTATCTGGCTCACACCACGTCTCAGGCAAAAAACAAAGCCAATTCAACTTGGTAAGATGCTGGTTGTCCAAATTAAACTATTAAATTGTTTTACTGCTGCTAGTACAATTTCCAATCTAGGGAAGGTGAGTATATTCTGAAGCATAAATGGCAGACTTTTATCACTTGTTTTTCTAGTCTGTCCCTGCCACCTCCAGCTACTACGTTCTTTTTGCATGTGGTCACATACTAATTAGCCATTCTTTCTGTTCTTAAAGTTGGATGTAAAGTTCGAGTGTGACATCTGATAGCATAGCTGTACAGACTGAGAGAGTCTGCGCATAGCCCCTCAAACACCTACACCTGCTACATCTGTGAGATGTAAAAATCCCATTTTAAGTGGTTTTAGACTCCTTTGAGACTTATAATAGCTAGAGGGTTCTTCCCCTCATATTCAAATAGACCAATAACTCACAATGCAAAGTGCAAGGTGTCAATCCTCAGATTTGTCTTTCCTGGCACAACATGTAGGCCCATCAACACATCCATGTTCAATATGACAGAGCCACAGGCCTGCTGCTAGTTCTGCAAAGTAAGCAGTTGAGCAAATAGCCTACACATCCAGAGGCAGCAACAGCAGTATTCCTGAACTGCTGTTAATTGAAATTGTGTTACAGTCTTTTGTTTTGGAGGGTTTTACTTATACCAGCATGCTGTGCTCCAAAGAAACTTAGCACCTCAAGGATAAAAGTAGTCTTATATCCTAATTACAGAAGTTTGGCATGTCGTGATATTTGTTTGACAGTCCTTCAAAACTTCTATTTATCAGCAGCAATGACAGCACTATATGACTTTGGCCAGGCTACCAGGATAACCGGAATCATGAAGTCTTAACACATTCAAGCTTAGAGAAACACTTTGATGGGACTTTCAGCTTTAAAATTACTTACTTGAAACCAAGTGGTAATCTACAACTGTTAGAATGGATATGAATATATAAATTCTATACATACACACACATTCCAAATAATGAAATATTACCTGGAAGATGTTTGCCAGACCATTCTACCATGAATTTCTAATTACTGCTTTTGGTATAATTCCTCCCCCATTTTCAACAAAATCAAATGGTTTTTCAGTTAATAAGAGTTTCACATGCTTCACTTATGAAAAAAAACATTTCAGTTCTTATACTCCTCACCTGGAATCAACACCATCAAGCCACAGCATCACAGTCTCTTGGGAACTGTCATTGTTTAACATAGCTGGGTTACATGCATATATACACACACATTTTAAAATCAACTGCACACTAACAACATTCACCACTGAAAAGCCTGATGGCAACACTTACTTGAAAGGCTTCCTACACCAATTTTAAAGAGCATTAAATCAAATAATGAAAGTAATTGTAAAAATATAGGAGGAGAAAAGATTATAGCAATGATGGCAGAAAAGAAAAAGGATTGCTAGTTTTGTGTCTTCTCATTATTTTGCTACCGTGAATATTGAAATACAAATGAAGGCAGACAAACGTATTGTCCTAAGAACAGAAAATGCTATCAAAGTCTGCATGATTTATCTTAGAAGACACAGTAATCTTTTCTAGTCTGGACATTCTCTGCATAAGGCTGCAGAAGTTAAAGAAAGCAAGAGAATCAAAGCAGTAAACTCTTTTTCTCTTAGTATTCAATCTTCTACATATTTTGAAATTGTTATAGAATTTGATTATTCATAATAGTATAGCAAATAGCAAATGAATCTTTTACCTACCTATCCCTAATTTTAGAGGATATAGGAATTCTGTTCTATTCTAGTATTGATGCAGCTGGTTATGATGATTTCCCTGAGACAGCACAGCAGCTTCCCCGTTATGTGTAAGGAAATGAAACAGCTGAACACAAACTAAGCATTATCTGATCCATTTGACTCTCAGATATGTTATTAGGGCTTCTATTAGTAAGTTTTAAGGCCAACAGCCTGCAGAAAGGACGTGACCCGCAAAACCCTGTGCAGTTACAGAACATTCTTTTTCCCCATCAGAAGCTACTGTATTTCCCAGTATTAGGCTACAGGATGACTGTAAATAGGCAGTCAAGACCAGACTTTTTACCTTAGTCTGTTACGTAGACAGCTTTGCACCGGTGACTCCAAAAGCAATTCTTGGATTAAAACACTCCTATTCAAATGTCCTGTTTATCAGAAATTTGGCTGGCTAACAATAAGGTAAAAATTGTTGGACATGACCCTTGAAGAAGATTTTACTGAAAAGCCACAACAGCTTTTGATAATAACCACATCATACAAGTGGGCAGGTAACTCATTCTTCTTTTTACTTTATCCAATTTGTTGAATAAAATTCAGTGACTAGATTGATCTAGTGCCTGCAGTTTAATCTAAAGGAGCTGAAAGAAATCTGTAAAAAAGCACAGAAAGGATAAAATCAATCAGTTTTAAGATGCTTCAATATCTTGAAACATTCAAATTCCTGTCTATGTACATTACTCTCTCTCTTTTAGAAGTGAAATATATTCTGAAACTTCCCCTGACCTATCAGCCCGAACTCTGTTTGCAGATTTTTCCCTTGAGTAAATGTCTTTACCAAAACAAACTTAATCACAAATAAAAATAAGTGCATCAAAAAAAAAAATTACACTGCTCACTCTAATCCAGGTTTTAAGATGTAAAACTTAACTACTTAAAGCTGCAAGGATACCTAATGAAACAGAATACCTTGATGAAAAGGCTGAATTTCTCACTCTTTTAAAGAGCTATCAGCTCTGAAAACACAGAAAAAAAAAAAACCCAAATATTAGCTTTGCATTTCTATTTTTAATCTTTTCCAACTTGTTGATTTAAAAGCCGTACTGTAAAGTTAATCCTTCCTGCTGGTGGATGGATTAGATTAAAAAAAGCTGAAATGTTATAAAGGGCTGGGGCCTCTCTTAAATGGAGCTTAAGAAAATGGCTGCCGAAGTAGGGAAGCTGCTGCACACATCCAGTGAGGCAAAAACAAACACCAGAAGAAAATGGAAGGCTTATATTTATATTTTTTTTGTTTGTTTTGAAAATAGAAATAGTTTCCCACACTATTAAAAAGAGACAGAGAAGGAGAGTAAGAGAGGGAATATGGAATGGCTCACTCAGAGTTCTGTGCAGAGCAAGCATGCGTGTTTGCTTTCACCAGTCACACATGTGAAATGTAAATGTCAAATCCCAAGCTAGGAAGCTTGCACCTTCTGGGGAGGGAGCAGTGCGTCTCCAACATATTCAGGATCAGCAGAAAGTCCAGACACAAACGGTGCGCTGGTCTCCCTAGGGAGAACCTGCTCTGCAGTGCGTCTTCGTCGCAGGAGCCCTCAAGGGTACACGGAGACTGCTCAGAGCCTTAGCGCTTAGTCACAGGAGCGAGTCCCTGCTTGGTGAGCTCGGGAGAAAGCTCCAGGTCTGGCACTGCTGCAGGCTCTTTCCCAAGCAGGCAGAACCCATCGTGTCCCAGCAGCAGCCTGCCCCAGCCGGCTGCATTTTTCACCCAGTGAGGCAGCTGCCACTTTCCCCTTTCCTCTGGGATCAATGGCAGAGCTGGCCCCTGGGACGCGCTGGGGTCAAATGTGGGAAAAGGCATTTGCTCAGCTCAGACAGCTGCTGCCAGGCATCGTCCCATAAAAAGCAACACACTGGAGACAAGCTGATCACAGACCACTGTTGGACTGCTGTGGCTTAATTTAAGTCAGGAATTCAGTGCTGTCAGGAATTCAGCACTTGGACGCCTTTATCTCCTTCAAGCAAAGCTGCGAGCAGCACGCCAGGGTGACAGCATTTTTCTTGTCATCCAGCAGTGGAAGTGACAAGCATGCGACAACCCACCAAAAATGGTCCAAGGATTCTGGACATGATGGAACATTCACGAAACTCACCTTGAAGATCAGCACATTTAAAGTCAATAGCTCATTTAGAAACATAGGCAGGCTTTTACGGAAAATATTTTCACCAGCAGATTAAGTGAAAACTGAAAGACAATCAAACACTCTGTAGGCTGCTGAATAACAGAAGCTGATTTTGGATTTAACTTTGAAAGTATACGTCACTTGTAATAACATGAATGCACAATTTATTTTACAAAATAAAGAGTTCTAAATTTGCCTTTCAGTATCAAGATAGCAATACTGATATACTAATACTAGGAAGCAACAGACTTTAGGAAAAAAAGCCATAAGTGAATTTAAAACCACAGAGGAACCTACTTGGCCATTTCGCTAGTGCTTTCAACTTGCATATAGTGAGAGAGACCATTACAACAGAAAAATACTACTCTCAAATGTCACTAATGCAGCTCCACAAGCCAACCAATACCCATAAAACTCTCTACATTATGTTAAAAAAAAAACAGTAATAATATCACAATAGACAGCGTAAACAGGAATAAAACAGATTCTGCATCCATGATGCTGAGCTGCAGAGGAGTGAAGCACCATCTCTAAAGTTCAGGACAGGGTTCCAGAACCTGAAGGGCCCTTCCACAGCCACGCACCCCCAGTAGGCTGCTGCCAAAAGACAAAGTCTCTACCCCAACCACATCCCTACACACTCTTCTGCCAGGACTAGCTGTATAAATCAGCTCTGGGAATTGATTTTGGTAAAAGCTAGTTTAAGAGGGAGGAGAGTAGAAGCACGCAGAGCCAGATTTTCAAAGCAGCCTATGTTTTTACGTTGAATGTGATGATTCCAGTTCCAAATTTAATTAAAGATGGCAACCAGCAACATTCTTTCGAATTGCCAGCGTAGTAGTGACTGGAAAAAAGAAAGATACTGAATGAAATAAATCATTATTGTTGTTGTTGCTGTTGCCCTTCTTTTTCCCCTTCTGGGTCCACCTTTCTAGGCACATCTTGTCTGAATCTAATCCAGTGCACATCAAAAGAGACAGCTTAAACACTATAAATAAAAGCCTTGCTTACTTTATATGCAGTACCTCATGCAATGCTGGTACATGATATTTTGAAACAAACAAACAATACTCACTGTATGATGGCAATTTGTTTAAAGCTTAAGAAAAAAAAAAGTTCTTCAGCATTTTAACATTCAGAAATGCAAGACAAAGTAGAATAAAGGACTCCCCAAAGGAAAGGATATATGAAGTTTCTGAAAATTGCTTATTACCTGTGCTATTCCTAAAATAATCTCTAGTGCTCAGAAATAAAAATCTGATGTCATAGGAAAAAAAATGCTTTGGTAAACTCTAGATTTTTAACGTACTTTAAAAAAAAAAAAAAAGTCTCACTGAGTAAACATGAGATTTGACTCTATGATTTAGTAGCTCATCCTTCCACTCCCAACCCCTACTGAGATACAAACAAAACATAAAGCATCTTCAGAAAACTTGCGCAGCAGCAAAGATGGACAGAATCTACTGCAAAAACAACATTTTTTCCAGGATTCTGCTGTAGCCTGCAGATCGGCTTACGCTCTGTGACAAGGGTGCTGGCAGAGGATGACAGAGCTGGCACAAGCAGCCCCACTCTGTTAGCTTGCAGCCAAATCAACTGATAGATGAACTGCAGGCAAAGGGCGGCCTATCTGCAGGCGGCCACTAAGCTGACTCCAGACTAAAGCGAGCTTTCGCCTTTAGGGTTGGGGACGCAGGACCATCATAGCACTACCACAGCAGCCCGAGTGCCAGACAGCATTATTTGATAAGCCACAGCATGTGATCTTTCACATTTTGAAGCCACTATCATTCAGTAACAGCTTAGGTAAATCAAATAAGAGAGAAGCTCTTTGGCATTTCTAACACCAAATCATGATCTCCATAATTACCATTAGCAAGACAGTGTAAACACAGTCTTGATGCAGAAGCAGCAGCATAAGAGATTATAAAAATCTATTAAAGATAAAACATAGGTGTTCACTGAGAATTAGTTCTGCTCCCTATGGCTGTGCTAGAAGGGATAGAGAACAAAGCCTAGTTACCTCCCACTTCTATTTAGGGGCTGCATTACACACAGGAGTAGAACATACAAGACGCCATGACCACTACACAGGTTTGTATCATTTCTTAGCAATACTGCTAAAGGAGTTTGCTTGCAACACCACTGTTTTTAACAATAGTGCTAAGAAAGGGAATGACAGGCCTGCTGGGAAGGTCAGCCAACAACTTCACTCAAACCTGTATCTATGCCCTGAGAGGTATCTGGGAGGGTGAAACGCCCTTATCCCAACCAGCACAGGATGAAGCTGCAAAATCTCCTACAAGAAGATACATGCGCAGCCTTGGCCTGCCTGAGACCGCGGCCGTGCCAAGGACCCCAGTTCCAGCCCCCGGCCGCATCAAAGGGCACAGGGCAGAGCCGGCCGCAAGCGGGGCCCGGAGACAAAGCGCCGCCGGGCCGGGCCAGGCCCGACGCGGCCTCCCGGGCGGGCGGCGAGCCGAGGCGGGCGGCGTGGGG
>JAYECN010309015.1:0-16632 GCA_035222435.1 Microcambeva ribeirae | reverse complement strand
AAAAAAAAACAAACAAACCAACAACACCCCCCACACACCTTTTTTTTAATTAAAAAACCCAGAAATGGGAAGAAAATCCCCTGGCCACGCAGCCCCTCCGGCAGCGGGCGCGGAGCACGAGCCATGGGGCTCCGGACTCAGCCGATGGGACAATGCCCCCCCTGCCCTCTGCGCACCCCCAGCATCTTGGGGGTCCTCCCCACCCCCCCAAAAAACTCTCCGCTCTTAAAAAAAGCTCCCTGGTAGCCTTGGCTATCCCAGGGGTTGACAGCAGGAGACACCATCAGCAGCACAAACTCAAACAGGCCTACTGTTGTAGCATTGGTATTTAACTCTGATGAGAAGAAAAACACCAAAAACCTTCGGGCTGGGAAGCAAAACCCCAGCAAGCAAGCGGCCACCCCTTAAGAGCAATCAGCAACATAGTATATTTTGTACCTTTACAAACATTGTAACACAATGTTTTTCACTAGGCCACATAGCATTAAACACTCGATTCTACTCCAAAGGCTTTAAAAAGCACGGCAATCTGTGCTGATTACTGCTTTGTTACTTAGAAATACCACTTTTTAAAGCATCTCTGAAAAATCATCATAATCAACCCGTATTTGTTGGCCTCATCAAACAAATGATGATTATTATTTCCTTTTAGCTGCTTTGGACTTTCTATTGGGCAGGTTGCGGTTAGCCCCACCATGCTTGGCTGATGCCAGACGCACAATCCCCTAGTGCAATTGCAGCCCCCGACCCGCTCCATGGCTTCACCAGTTTCAGCAGGACGAATTCGCAGCACTCGTGTTTCGCTTCCACCAGAATTTGCTGGAATCTCGTGCTCATTCAAGAGGCTGGAAGCAGCCAGCTCTGCCGGCAGCCCTCGAGCTACTGCAGGGAGCTTCGAGGCTGGTCAGGGAGCCGAAGCGCTGGCAGGATGCCACGTTTATGTGCACTGGCACTTACCCTGTTCACCGGGTAAACAAACATCCCTATAACCGCATGCTATACACAGATGAATAGCTGGGATAGGCTCAGTTTGCCAGACCTGGCTTCCCTTGTTCTGAGCTTCCAGCTAACTGCCTGACGTCCCGTCTTTTAGAACCAGTGTTAGTCTATTTGGGCTTTACTCAGTAGCAAGTAACAGATGCACAGACTTTCTCCGCAGCGCCCTGCAAATCAACATTTAATACTCCTGCACCCCCCAGTTCAGATAAAGTGGCTAACACGGACAGAGCTGCCCTTTCCCCCCTGCCAGGCCTGCCCCAAGCAGCGGTGCACGTTAACTGGGTATTACAGTGAGCAGAAGCTGACGGGGGGGTCTGCCAATAACGCAGCGTTTGGCTCCAGCAGCTCATGACCCGCTGCGGCAGCCATCTAAAAATACAGCCTAAAAAGAGGGGCAAAGAAACAAAACAAACCACTCCCTGCTCCCAAAGCACAGAATGGAAGTGCCTGCAGCAACCAAGAAGGAAACAGGGCTGGCTCACGCTTACCCTGGGGAAATACAAGTGGTCTGATTTTTGTCAAGAAATCAGTAGCCCATTAACGCCTTCAGGGGTCTCCTTAATAGAGCAAACTTATCAGAAGCAGCAATCCCATCTGACTATTGCAGCACGTTACTATCATGAAGATAAACCAATATGTGCACCTACTTCTCTCATTTTGAAAAAGGCCATTCCTGTGAGTAAAGAATCAGATCCTGCCTGATGCTGTGGTCCTATCCTTTCCAGCTCTAACTGCTCAGCCACTTCTTGCAATCCACCCTGAAAGAGAAAACAGTACTGTTAACCGCAGAAGAAAATGCAAATCAAAAATCTGAACTGCAATGTTTGGGAAAAAAAAAATCTGTACACTGGACCTACAACCTTAGGTATATTTTGAAGTTTGGCACAGTAGCTGAAAGAGCCACTGTGCCAGACAAACACACACCTGGAGAATCAAACAAAAACACAGTACTAACTGTGACCAACCAATCTTCTACTCCTTCAGGTTGGATCTCCAGTAAACAGGAGTAAACTTAATTCCTTCAGAAATTTGAAAACTCTGGCATGGAAGATGAACAAAACAAGGCACTCCTATTGCAGTGAAAGTTTAAAAGGTGAAAATGCTGCTCTACAAACACAGGAATTCAAGCACTTATGAGTGGATGCACATGAAATACCTCAGTATGTTAAAGTACCTGGGCTTCCTGTAAAATATTTTTTTTCTTTCCACTTACCTTTCAACAATAAAGGTGAGGGGTTTTTCACTTCCCCTCACAAAAACTGAAGTATGCAGAACACTCGAAGGAGTTCAGGAAAATGTTACACATTTGAAAAACAGGTGCTAAAGTCAAAAAAAGACCAGTCTCTCACCCCAGGACATTCTTATTCTCTTTACATTTAAAGTTTGTTAACTACCACAAGATTGTAGTAAAAAAAAACCCACACATACACACACACAACAAAACAGTGCCTTGTAAGTAGCTTTAAGATACTAAAAGCCAAAGCAATGGTCAGCTTTTCTCTTAGATGTAAATTTAGTAGCCTTTAAAACAGTCCCACTGCATTTGTAATGAAACCTACTTCTTGCAAAAAGGGCATACCCGAGGGAAGCATTTAAAGCTGTTCCTCTTGGAACACTGGTACAGGATTTAAAATGACAGCTCCGAAGACTGAAGGAGCAGACATCACTGCAGAGCTCCTGCAAAGCAATCTGCTCTCAGACCTAAAGCCTCGGTGGTTTTGAAGCAATTTTTCTTCCTTCTAACTTCTAACTTGTTCAAATGCCTTGGCAACCCAGACTATTCCCTAAGCTGCAGTGGCTAAATTAATCCTTCATTTTAGTGCCAGAAAAAGTTAACCACCACTTGCAGAAGCAAACCTCTCAAAAACCATTTTTTTTTGTTGGTGTTTTTTTTTTGAACACAGCTAGTATGTATGTCCTTTAACTGATCTGTGTTACACTAACCGTGTTATTCATATTTATTTTTTTAATACAATGAATTACACAGTGGGAACATAGGGAACATTGTTTTGCAAAAGCTTGCCTTTATCATTAGGATATGAAGTTACTGGCAAGACACTAAAGAGCATGTTGGTGAGTTATGGCCTGGAAAGGAGAAAGAGAAACCCTTAGTGCACCTGTAAACACTGCACAGCAAAAACGCAGCACAGGGCCTGTTACTTCTCAACAGACTGCCTAGAGTGGCCTCACACCCTTAACCTGTTTCAAGTACAGGAAGAGGAGCAGGGAAACAAAATTGTAATAGCACAAGTTGCAATTCAAAGAGTAACAGGAAAAAAAAATTATTTGCAGAGATGTTTTGAAAATTTCTATGATCCTTACAGCTACAGGTTTGTCCCTGTCTTTTTGTTTAAAAAGTCATAATAGTCCCAGGCAAATCCTATAAGCAACATGGAACTCAGGTGTTTTATCCTAGCTTGAGCAGCACGAGCACATGGATGGTTAAGTGGAGGAGAAGCCCCAGCTAGAAGCTGGGGGGCTAGTTCAAGCAGGAGAAGCCCCTCAGCGCAGAGCTCGGCTCCTGGCTGCCTCGCTGTCCCGGGCCGGGAAGCAGCACTCCCAGGCATGGAAGGGAAGAGCGTCCCCGCTACGCGGCTCTTCCCTGCTCACCCTTGGGTGGCAGTTGCGCTTAGCACCGCAGAGATACCACGGGCTGCTTCTCAGCCCTCCAAGCAGGGACCAAAACGCACTTCGGCATCAGGCTCTTCCAGATATAAGACTATTTACGCCAGCTTCCAATAGCTCTGGTGTTTATTACACAAAGGTTTCTTTCCATCAGTGATGTTTACACTGGCTGCAAGTTCTGGAATGTAGATATAACAACTCAATGTTCACAGTGACAGACACTTATAGAAGAATGTTTTGAAAATGATGCTTTCAATGTTATATTTTTTTATTTTTAAATACATCAAACACTACTACTGTGAGAAACTTCTTGGTCTGTAATTGCTAGAATTATAGAATAAATCCCTCCTGAAGATGAATTGGCTATTGAGATCCCCTTTCAGACAAAACTTTGGCATTCCGTGTAAGATTGCTTTTCTCTTGGAAAAAGAGGATGGGAAGACAGTAGAAGGGGAACCAAAGGAAAACAAAAATGAAATTAATCACAAACAATGGATTATATCACATCTTCTACCTGCTGAGTGAGATATAACTTTCCTTTTCTATTGAGATACTTCTACAACATTCCAGATTTTCGGAGAAGAGGTCAACAGAATGATTCATGCAATTACAGTACTATAATCAACAGCAAATCCAGTCCAAGCTTTCAAGTTTCCTTGCACTGAGACAGTTCATTGTTCTGTACAAATCTCATAGTTTCAAACAAGGTCTAAGTCTACCTTACTTTTATTTATCATTACTGTGGAAGGTATGGAACAGTCAACATAGAAAGATTTGTAAAGAGTAAACCAAAAATATTCTGATTATTTCAATAACGATATTTCATTATGATATTTCATGTTAGCTCCCGATCTGCATGCCACTAAGGTGCACACAGGCCCATTTGAGTTAGAGCAGAATAATACGCTGTAAGTTCAGAGACTGCTTTAATTCCATAAAAGAGTAGCAAACGGCTTCCCAGTCCTAAGGGATACTCTCTTCTCAATGCCAAAACACATTTTTTGGGTGGGTGAGGGGAAGCTACAGCAAATGAGTGCATTTCATATGAAAAATAACTTACACAAGTCAATAAAGGACAACTGCACAGCAGCTCAGTTCACTGCAATTTAATAAGAGATTCAAAGTGACATATGTTAGGAGACAGCGCATGCATCCGGAGAGTCACAAGAGCGCAGTGCTCGCTACAGAGCTGCTCTGGGCACAGAACAGTTCCACCATCGTCTGGTGTTTGGTGTCTGCAGGGGCCGGGCAGACCACGTGCCTTCCCCTTCTGTCACCACCAGGCTGCAGGTTGGATGACAGGATCGAGATTTACCCCAGGAGAGCTGACCTATGTATTAAATTGAAACATCCTCCTTGGTCTTGACTTTTTCTGAAATAAGACCTGCAAGGGTTTTTCTTGTCTTTTAAAATACAGTGGAATCTCTAAACAATTCAGGTTACATACAACTATTTCTTAGTGAAATGATAGGAAATACCATCCCTCCCTCCCTCCCCAACCCCATTTGGAATGTACACTGTCACTAGGAACTTATTAAATCTGTCACCTTTCCCAAAGCACTGAAGTTGGATTATACATTTTGTTCTCAGTGCAAGCTGCCACCAGTAGGACACCAGATACTTTGTTTTCCTTCACCAGGCAGGAGAAAGGTCTCCTGTTTTTCAGGCTCCTGAAGTCTATGAACACTTCCTTTTTTTCTTTTGACCCTACTGGCAAAAAGAGCTTCTGAAACATTCTTTAGTACCTAGTCATTTGCCAGACTGATCATCCCTAAAGCAAGTCTGGATGAGCACAGGCAGGAATACTTTCCTGCTCGCTGGGAACGGAGATCTCCATTTTCCACATCGATTTGGTTGACAAGAGCATTACAACCTTACTACCCACACAAGTGGGCTGCTCCTTAGAAGCGACACATTCTGCTGGGTTAATTTCAGAAAGAAACAGGACTGCAAAGCCCACGCAGATCTCTAGTTCAGCATGCTGACAGGGTAGCCATTCCTTAGTCAGGACTGGATTGTACTAAGCCAGTGTTCTTCTTTTTCCTTTATGTTCACATTAAGAAAGCCGAGAGAACTGGGTTACTTCCCACGAAGGCAGCAAGTCATTCACTGCCTCAGACAAGCAGTGAGCCTCATTCCAGTAGCAGTCCAGACTCCCAGTTCTCTGGCAAGTAAAGCTGTAATAGTCCCCGCAGCTCTGTGGTCCCATCTGTCACTTTGCTGTCTTCCCCTTCATACACTTAGCTCCAGTTTGCATTCATTCTCCAGTCCAAAAGTCTTCTCCAAATTTTAAGCCCAACAGAATAAGCCAATTAGTAGCCCCACCGACCTGACACGAGAGATTAGTTTCTAGCACTGCATTTTTCTCCTAGAAGTTGCATGTTGTCCCTGAGCATACGCTGCTTTTTGTCTTTCCTTACGGGGACATGTGAAGCTCTCCATGCTCCATTCCTCTTCCTGAGGCTTCCACAGCATCACTGTTGCCATTAGCTTTGCCAAGACGACTGCAGTCCTTTAGCGGACTGCACAATGAGGAAATAAGAGTATAGGAAACCCATCAATTCTTACGCCTCGAGAGAAGCACCACTTCCAAATATGGGCTTATCTGGCAGCATAGACTATGCACAGCTACTGATACAGTATCAGCTTGCTCTTTTTTTTTTTTTTTTTTTTTTTTAACTGGCAAGCAGTTGTAAAAGTCGATGTGTGCTCCCGTCTTCCTCTATCAGTAGCCTTTAATATTAAATATACAAAGTTTGGACAAAAAGTGCTGATTAATGGTTAATATCAAGGCAAAACAGGATAGAAACTAAGAAAACCACCTAGAAGAAAATTCACTCTTCAAAAATAGAGCCTGCTGAGTCATGTAACAGGCTACTTACCTTTAGATTTTTGCAACTCTTCATGAGATATTTTACATCGTAGATGACAGGGAAAAACAATCTCAATATCTCAAAGAAGTCCAGCTCTTCTTCAGGTAAATTAGAGTTTGTCAGTATTTTGATTAGATAGCCAAAGTCATATCCACTGCAAATTAATAACAAAAACAACATAGGCAAATAATTTAGAAACATTCTTCTCGCTTCCAACATCAAGACTTTCTTTACTTGCATAACAGGAAGACATTTTGCTTCATTTCACGCAACTCTGATTGACTCTTACATAAAATCAAGTGTCTGACTGCAAATGATCCTACTGCAGTTTCTAGAGAAAATAAGGAAAACTCAGAGCTGCCTACAGGAGCTTCTCCAAATCCGACACAAGACACAAGTACTGCTGGGGCTTCACCTACTGCAGACTTCATACCAATAAAGGCTTTTTTTCTAGTGATGGTTACCCCATTCCTAGGAATGCAGAGACTAACCATTAGTGCTGCACAGTAGCTGCTGGCTGCAGCAACTGACAGTCCCCCTGCCACAGTTGATCAGATACTGCCAGGCCGCTCACCCTCTAACCATGAGCAGACACTGCTGATCACACAGGATCAGAGTGTGATTCACCATGTGTGAGCACTGCATCTGCACAGGCACTTTCAGGACGTTTGAGAGGCAGCTGGAGCAGAAGGAGAATGCTCACCCTGTGCTTGCAGGAATAGTCGTGCACACGGGTGTTGAACAGGATCAGAGGATTGACCCTGATCTGCATTATTCAGTTAGCATTGAACAAAATCACTTCCTAGGTTTGGTTTATATGTAACTTCTTCAAAAAGCCTGTACCAGTAAGGGGATAAAACCACACACAGAGCTGTCTTTTGAAGGCCACATCAGCTTATGTGGCCTTCTTACGGCCTCTTAGCGCGCAGCCACAGCATTTGCAAGTGAACGGGTGGCCACTACAGGCTCCTAACTGACAGCTTAAAGCTTTGTGATGGAGCTTGGTAGCATGAGGATCGTATCCTAAATATGAAAACTTTGCAACATGGTCCAAATCTTGCTGGGGACCTTGGAGCTCTAACTGTGAGTGCTATGAAACATTCATGTCAGAAGACACTGCACCACTGATCTGGCAGATACTCAGCACCTGCTGACACTGGTGACTTCCCATGCAGGGCCAAGGCTTTGGCTTACACACTACACACAAGGAGAACTGGGTTTTACTTGTTTTGTATATGACACTCTTGGCACCACCTTAGTCTTATGAATTTCTACACAGACACTCGAAAATCTTCAACGTGGCAAGAGTGCATGGATTGTTTCCTAAAACTTCCATTAGCACAAGACACAGGAAATGCAGAGATTACCAGAGCTCTCAGGGGCTTCCTAAGGGGGTACTCTGACAGGGATTTCAAGTTGAACAGAACCAGCAATGCATATGCTGCTTTGAAGCTGATCTGGCAGCACTCCAAGCTCCACAGCAGCAGTCACTGGCCAGGAAGCAGAAGAGTGAAAAGTTATAGAGGATTTCTGCTGAGATTTACAGTGTGAGAACTTATAGCATACTTGACAAAAAAATAGCTTGAGAGGTTACCTTTAACAGAGAATCTAAGACAGAAAGTCTTTATCAGCGTAAAGCCCTCTTAGGCAGAAATATTGAAACAAACCAATCAAACTCCACCCCCCCACCACCACCCAAAAAAAAAAAAGTGCCCGCACACACACTAATGTTCCTCCCAGGTTGCTCAGACATAAAAGCTTCCAATTTCTAGTAAGAAGGAAATACTGTGAGCATACAGAATTCAAAAGAAAAAGATTCATTTACTCTTTGCATTGAGGGGCAGTAGGTTATCATTAATTTGCAAACATGACGGAGAATGGAATATTTTTTCTCTAGGGCTTATGGCAAATTAGTTCACACCAAGATCCTCATGCAAAAAAAGGGAAGAGGCTCTCTGAAGAGGGCGATTCTTCAGCAGACAGAATTATCCCTCCACTGCATAACATCCAAGCATCCACTTGGATAACTGGATTCCTGGATCTTGATCACGAGTTAGTCAGCTCAAAGAGAACTCTTGCATTCCTTAAATTCCAGCTGTTTGCACACAGTTCTATTGTTCACATAACAGACTTTATTAACCACAGTACAGTATCAAGACATTTATATAATCTTTTTACTATACTTATGTGATTAACAAGTGCCAATCACCTAATCTTAGAGAAACATAAGAACTGCCACTCTAATTCAAGACTAAATTTGAAAGCCATTCTAGTTCACAGATTTTTGATTGGCCACTGCTGACACGAGCAGAGGGGTAATAAAGTCCACAGTGAGCAACTACATAATTACCAGCTCATTAGAGGAGTTTTCTTCTAATCCTCTAACAGGCAATTAGTGGTTGGTTTATACTCCACAGCACACAGGCTTCCTTTCCCTGAAAAGCTTTCACTCTTCTTATAATCACTTGAAGTTACCAACTGCAGCTAGCCACAGTCCCTGGAGCTACACAGCACACTTACAAGCCAGGGTTTTTTCAATGAACTCAGACAGCTGTAGGCAACACAACCATGGAAAAGATCAAAAGAGTCTGTATTTCTTTCCCCTATTACCCAGGAAAAATTCAGAGCCCTAATTAACTATGAACTTGATATTCAAGTACAAATCATCTCTGAAATAAATCCTGGCATGCTGAAAAGGATCCACTTACTCCATTTTACAACTGGTTCTATATTCAGATAGAAGCGAGCCAAAAAATTAACTTTTACAAAAACTAGTTAGACACAAGTGATCATTAAAATGCTGTGCCTTGGAAATTTTCAGTTTCCCAAAAATGTTTAAGGTAAGAGGCATATCTGCACAACCTACCTCCCAAGGCAAACCAAGGAGCAGACCAGTCAGCTGAACCTCCACCTACATCTGAGCTCTTCTGCTTCGTGACTACTTAGATTGCAGTTTTCTTAACTGCAGCAAGAATTAGCAACTCAGGGCACCCTCTTCCTCTCATTTGGGTTGCCTCCCTTATCAACTCAAATACATTCTAATACTGACAAATGATTCAATGGCCTCTTTTACGACATTTTAGTAAATATAGGAGTTGGTGAGAATGCAAAAGGCCCTTCACTTGTGCCTGGCAGATATGCTGGCCCACAGATATTCCCCAGTAGGCCAGGATGCCAACGCCAACATCAGAGACAAAAGGCCTACGGACAATGTCAGAAGTTAACAGCTTAGAAAACATATTGTGCAAGAGTTCCAGGAAAGTAAAGAATGGAAAATGAAACAAAAGCCTCACTCCTGAAGAAAAAAACATTCTCCTTGTCTTCCTGAGATATACACAATTTTTTGAGGTCAGTAGTACTTGAGACATTTTTGAGAAACCAGAAACAACTGAACAACATAGGGAGAGATGGGGAATTAACAAAAACTTTCCAGAGACCGGCCATGGTTAAAAGCAGTAGATCACTAACCTGTCAGAATAATCTTTCAAAATCAAGTTAACCAGTAATGAAAAGCACCAAGAATTTAAAGCCACAATTAAGATACTATCCCTCTACAAGGAAATCCTGAAGCAGAAAGTGAAGAATCTCAATACCGCTGAGTTTGGTGAGAACTACAATAGTACATCATCCAAACTAAAAACAGATGAGCAAGTTTAGTAAAACTGTGTTTGGAAAATACTAACATGTATTTCTTTGAAAGTTAGTCATCAATGCACACAATTTTCCATGTATTTCTATGACTTTAGGGCATGTAAAGGTCACCATATATTTTTCCCAATTGAAAGCGTAAGTCTAGATCCCAGTACTGCCACTACAACTCTCCAGCACAGCCTTTTCAAAATTCAAAGAACTATTGCAGGGAGAGCGTATATGAAACATAAATTTTCAACCAAGTGTCACATTGATCTACTGTCTACTGCCATAACACGACCACAAGTGAGCCTATGATATTCTTAAAAATAACTGTTTACTGATCTTTGCTGTACACCTTCTGTAACCCATACTCATTAAATAAGCTTTCTGCATTCAGAGTTAGCTTTCTGTATTCTGCCAAAACTCCACCTTTTGTGCTCAGTATCAGCTTGCCTTGTCAAATTCCAGTCACTTATGCAGCCTCTGAATTCAAACAATAGTCAAAGTGCTGCAGACAGTCAGCATTTGCTAAGCATTTGCTGGAACAGTTATCTTAAGAGGATTCCTGAAAACATTTTTAGAAACCTCCCTTTACAACTGAAATCCATCCTAACACAGATGCAACCAAACTTTAATAAAGTTATTCCAAAAGCTTAACACAAGCTGCATGAGTAAAAATGGCACTGGACACATAGGTGGCACTGTATTTCTATTAGCATAATGTCAGTCAGGAATCACATCCAGTCAATAAACCTATGTTTTAACAAGAGACCCTAGTGCAGAAATGGTTCGTGTCTTCTTCTGCCAGTGTAACTTACACTAGACCCCTGAAGTTATTAAAATATATCTAAAGAAATATGTTTGCTACATGCTATAAAAACACAACAGCTTTGGCTGGTGTATCAGTTACTGACTTGAGTAACCTCCACCCACCATCCTCCTAACCCATGCAAGTTATTTTACTCCAGCTAAGTGTAAATCACAACTGTTCTTCCAGTCTTTTCCTAAGGTTCTACCCTGGCAGCAAGATACCAGAGTAAGGTTATTCTGAAGTCATATTGTGAGTTGCAACTGCTATGAGTAGAATATGTTGCATGCAGATTAAATTACAATTGTAATCAAAGTAAATCTCCCTCTTTTATGATTTTATATCTTTGAAAGACAGTTTATAACTGGAAAATATTTCTAATAGGTCAGAGATGAATTCTGCAAGAGACTGTGTCAAAGAACTTCTCAATACTAACCCAACTCCTCTCTTCCAAGATTTACTACTTAAGGACAGCCAAGTTTTTTTTTTTTTTTTTTTTTTTTTTTTAATTTCCAGATTTTTTTTTTTAATTTCCAAATTTAATGATTTTTTAAATTTTCTTCTCATTTAGTAAGCTCAAATTTCTACCACTAAATCCACTAAATGTAGCAAGCGTGATAAACAAGAATAAAACTGTAATGAAACCCCCAGTCTCAGCTGAGGCATTTGTTTCAACTTTGTTGACTTGCTTAGCAGCCAGCATTTAGAATGTCAACATAAGGGCATTACATAGCACTAAGCCTTTAAAACCACTGCTACTTGTAAAAAGTGCAAATTACCTCTGGCATCTAGTTGACTGTACAACTACCACATAAGCATAATGATTAAAATCTTATTAACACTGGAAGATATTTTGTATCTTGAGAGTTTCACAGAGATTCAGCCTTCTCATTTCTGCTTTTTCTACTTGAAAGTTAGTTGCTGTGAAGGAATGAATTGTAAAATGTGTTCACTGCTGTGGCTTGAATTAAAAGGAGAGTCATGATGAAAGTATTAAGATGAGCAATTTGCAGCTGTGCAGATTACTATACAGTTTAAAACAAGTGCTTTATAAAACAATTCACTGATAAGCCTGCAGTACCTCCCATGAGCCAAACAGTATTTGCTCAAGAAATATTAACAAATAGTTTTCTGTTATTGGTCTTTCTAATATTACTTGCACATGTGGTATGAAAAGATGCAATGCCACCTGCTGGCTTACGAGTTCCATGTTTTTCTGGTTCACTCCTTCAGTGAAACCAGCTACAGAAATAAAATACTAGTATCAGTCTGCATATTGTATTCTTCTAACACAAAATGGTTATTACAGTGGAAATGGCTTTTTTAAGGCTCATCAACTAAGCGCTATATCCTGTTACAGATGTATACATAGCTTAAAACATAAGGCGTGAAATCCAAGTTAAAGGAGAGTCAAATGAGCAATTCAAATACTTAACATAGAGAATTTACCTATGAAATGAAAGCCACTTGACTCCTTCACATAGCACAACTCCTGATGTCATAAGCAGTTCTGCAAAGTACTGTGTCTCAATTCCTTCTTCCTCATGCTTTTTAAACTGGATGCCAGATGTCGTGAGTAGTTCAATTGAGTCCTGGGCATACATATCTTCTCTGAAAGAAAGGGAGGAAAATAAGTTTTTAGATTTTATAGACCCTAGTGATTACAAACCTGGTAAGATTTTTTTTTCTCTACTCATTCCACAGGCTTAGAATAGAGGAACAGCAATCTGACTGCATTCCTTGTCTATTATAAAAAGAACTGCTTTTCATCCTATCTGTTTACCTTCATTAGCTTCTGATTATTCCCTCCATTCCTACTTTCTTCATAAAAAATTAGCTCCCTGCTCCCCAGCCTGTGCCCTTGTAGAGCTCCCTTCTGCGAAACGTACAGAGGAAAGTAAATGTACGAACACAGAATTTTAACCAAGAGAGATCTATTACTTATACTGTAACAAGGTAAATACTATATCTGAGAGGCATTTAGGAAATCTGTTACATTCCAGAATCAAGAACAGCGGACTCCAAATCAAATCCTAGTACTGTAGACAGTATTTTCTGTCCATTTATTGTTTTTCTATGATTTGCCTCACAGAAACCTTTAGAAACACACACATACCACTCATCAAAACGTGCTTCTCACTAGGATGGGAAATTGAGTATTTGCCCCATCTAGTTGATTCTTAATATTCAGCTAGCTCCAAAATTTCTCTGTAAATCATCAACCTAAAAGAGAAATTCAACATCCAGATTTTGCACCTATGGACCTCTATGCATTGTTGACCTCTATGCATTATCTCTGTATTTATTAGCTTCGCCACTAGGATTGTTGTGGATTCTTCGAAATGTCGTGACTACACAGATGGGGATTTTTTTTTCCAATTATGAAATTTAATCTGTATTGTCATTAGAAAGACATAGAATGATTACCAAAAAATAAATGCACATGTGGATTTACCCAGAAGGCAATATTCATATTAATGACCACAATGTACTGGTTTACAAAGGCTCTTCAGTGTGCGAGTTTTAATTTTAGCGAAGGAACACTCCACCCCTCAAATTAAAATAGACAAGACCGCCCAATATATCAAACTTGAAAATTACATTCAGTGGTAAACTTATATTCCCTACACTTAATAGCAAGTCATCATTCACCAGGACATGTAGATACATTCTTGAGATGTGCTTTATCTTTTTTTCCCTCCCTCACAGCTGCTCATTAGCTCTCCAGCTTTAAGGCATCAGCTTCCCAACACCTGTCCATTTCCATAACACATTAAAGAACTCAGCCAAAACAAACACGCCTATTTCACACATATATACACACGTAAAAAAATCTAGTTTGTTTCTCCATAATCAGGTGGATATTTAGTTCAGAGGAGTATTTATGCTCTTTAAAATACATTGTGACAAGACCTGGCTGGAACAGCACACTCACACAAAAAGCACCCCCAAGGAAGAGCCAGCAGCTGTTTTGCTTTAGGAGGAGAGCACTTGGCACTGAGCCATTTCCCAACAGGAAATTTAGAAACAGATGAAAACCTGCCTTTTTTTTTTTTTTTTAAATAAGTTACTTCCCTATCCTTGTTAACGATATTAACCTCCTGTTAATATCCATGTGTAAACAGCATTCATCTAGCTTACATTTTGAATAATATCTCCACTAATGACCTAGTAATAAGTTAGTTCAGTGAATACCTTGTTCCTACCTTACTAAACTTCCTTAGGTATGTGAGCACATGGCACAAAAGGATGAAAAACTACTTTTGTTTTCAGTTACTTAACAGTAGATAGATCTTTGAAGCTCAGAAAATGAATAAAACATAATCCAGGCTCTTCTTCACAGCTCATGGTTTGGAAACAATCCATTCCTCCTCCTCTTTCTCTCGTGCTTAGCATGATTAGTCTGTTCATTTATTAAGGAAACAGATCATTTCTAGCTAGCATTTTTTAGAGAAAAGTAGGGTCAAGGATACCAAAATAAGCAATCGAAATTCCCTTTTCTTTCAAAAAGTCTTTCAAACAAAAAGAGCATTCCTCAGGTCAAGCTGATTTGTGACAAGCCACAGCACTGCTTGTTTAGAACAACTGAAAAACTAGGAGAGAACAGCTTTTTTTTTTTATTTTTTTCCCCCCTCATTGTAACAGTCCTATTGACTTTGAAAAGATATGCTTTTATCTGCAGGGGAAAAAAAAAAAAAAAGTTCTAAGCTACCTTTGTAGGAAGACATAAAGATAATTCATGCATATCAATTTTTCTAGTGTTCAGCCTATAAAAAAAATACCAAAAAAGTCACATAATGCTTAAATTGAGAGATGTTTACACTGATACTCAGACTGAGCCATATAAGAACCTGTCAGACTGATTATGCTTACTTAGGGAGGAGAAAATAAATAAATAAATAAGAGAAAGATACTGCCTTAGCAACCTTATCTGCTACAGAGTTGTTAAAGACACAACTATAACACCACTTAAGTGCCTAGTCCCACTGGGAAAGTTACATTACTACTTAAAGATTTATCACTGATAAAGCCATGTTCTAAAGGTCAACATATTATTTCGACAAACAATAAAAAACAGTTTGTTTTTTTGATTTAGACATATCGATTAAATAAATGTTACACACATACACACAAAAACATCCAAAACAGCTGTGGAAAAAAACAAATTAAAAAAATCAGCCTGCAGTAGAATACAGCAAATACCTTTTAGTCTATAAAGAAAAAAATAAATACAGGAAGTAGAGTAGCTTCCCTTGAAAATTGAAAGAAGCAGCTACACACTAAAAAGTTGACAGCATTTTACCTATATTATCAGGCTCTTGTTATGTGCCTTTCAGTAAGAATATTATTAAAGAAAATGCTTTAGACTCGTTGATTATTGCGACACTTTTTTTTTTTTTAAAGACAATTATCTGTCTAAAAGTTATCTTTTTTCTCCAAATGTTTGAGTCACCATTTTAAGATACACAAGAAATAACATGCAACTCTTCTAACTGCCAATTTAAGCCAAGCTTAGGTGCTTTATAATTTAAACTCTATACTTTGAAACATATATGCACAGAGCCAATTCTTGCATTGCTTTAAAGCTGTTGTTGAAATTGTTTGCATTTCTGACTGACCTACGAACGAAAGGGCCCACACAGAAATGAAGGAAAAGAACATGAATTTCCCCAACAAAACCTCATATATATATACCTTTCATATAAAGCATTCCCAACAGTACATAACCATAACAAACTTTTATAACACATTATTGTATAAATAAACTAGAAACGCGCATCTCACTGTGAGAAAATTCAACACTTACGTTAAATTAAATTTAAAATTGAATTGCCAAGTTGAAGTTCCTGGAGGGTATTCTCCTTGCTCATTCATAAACGTCAATCCTAGTTGAATTATTTTTAGCAGGTCTACATTGCAGCGTAACAATTGGTACTGATAGTCTGCGTTGCTCCTGAATTCTCCGATAGGCCTTGCCACTACACCTGGAAATTCTGTGTCCTGTAAGAGCAGAGTAAGAACTTCAACAAAAGACCTTCAAAGAAAAGTTTAAGAAACTGATTTTGATATTAAAGTGTATTTCAAGCATGGAATGACTTCATAGCTGAGAAATAGCGCATAACTAAAGTAAAAAAGATAATACATCAGGGTTTTACTGTTTGTAAAGTGTTATTATTAAGTCAGCATTGAGAATCCATTGCTCTTTCAAGGAAAACAGTTCGCACTTAAACAAGTTCACAACTTGACTGAAAATTCACTGAAAACTGAAACAAGTTTGCCACGCTTTGTGGGTAACAGGCCAGGTAAAGCTGGGCTGCTGCTTACCATAGCCACATAGTTATATTTGCGTATAACCTGGCGGATTTTCTTCATCTCCTCGTCCAAGTTGCAAGCCCAGACCTCGCAGATTCTTTGGCTGTGGTCGACGGTGGCCGCGGGCATAGTGGGGCGCGTCACGAAGCGGGCATCCACAGCGACACTGCCCCGGCGGCCACCTGCATGGAGAGCGGCCTCGAGCTCCCTTCACCTGCGCGGCAGAGAGGAAACCCGTCACTTTCCGCTCCTCGTCCGAGGAGAAGAACGGCCCTTGGGCCCCCAAGGGGGCGAAGGCCACGCGCGTGTCCGTTCCGACCGTTACGGGTCGAGGCGAAGGCGGGAACCGCGGGCGCCTCTCCCGCCACCCCCGCCCCCCTT
>JAYECN010308909.1:0-24324 GCA_035222435.1 Microcambeva ribeirae | reverse complement strand
ACTCTCTCCAGCAGCTCCACATCCCCCTTGTACTGGGGAGCCCAGAACTGCACACAGTACTCCAGGTGTGGCCTCACTTGAATAGCAAGTGTGAGTGAGCTAAGTTATAAGATGCTGAGGTTGGCTCACTGCTGCTTTGTTGCAGTATTACACTGCTCTAACGTAGTTTGCTTTTATGTAGGCGCATTAACATAAGAGAATATTAAAATAGTATCTATACATTGTATGCAACAGATATAGACTTAGGCTATAATAGTAACAGTGCCCACTTCAGGAGTCTGAATATGCACATATTGGTCCTAGATTTTCTCAAGAAATTTAGCAATGTTTTGCCCACGAGTTGTATTATTGCCAGCAGGTATTCACAATGCATAATAGAGCAGCAGTTAATGCTAGGAGTTTTTGCACCTAATGCTATGGTACCACAGTCATAATCTGTAGACAATGGCAACAGTAAACATTTGTTTACAGCATGGTCTTTGACAAAAGACAGTTCAGATGTTGAAGTATGTCATTCAAAAAAACAAATCTTTATTGCCTCTCTCTACTTTAAGTGGACAGAGACAGGAGAAACTTGGTTGGACCTGGCAACAGCTTCCGTTTCTCTCAATATCTCCCATCATTTACATGGCTGACAATCAGCAGCTAAGGTACAAAGGTTTTAATCAACCTACTTAATCAGAATAACAGCTCAAGAGAAACTGTAGTAAAAGGGTCAGAGAACAGAACTGCTGCCTGGAAAATGAAAACAGGTTTTGAAAGGAACACCAGAGATGGAAGGAGCTCCTGGCAGGGAGCCATGCTGTATTGACCAGCCCTCATGGGATTTTAGCAATTCAGCTTGAAATCTTTATAGGTTTAGTACCTTCTTGTTGAAAATACACCTCCATCCTGCTGTTGGCACATAATACCTGCATAATCTGGATTCTCAGTGGCTAAAAGGGCAAGTCAGCCTGAGACTCTCATGTGAAGAGCGCTCAATGTTTTAAAAGAGAAACAAGGATTACCTGTGGAGAGGAATGAAGAAAACCAACATCTGCTCTTAATATAGGAGAATAAAGGGAAAACAAGTGTGCCCTGCGAGTAGAATCAGAGAGTCTTGCCTCCAAAGGAGAAGCTGCCTTCTTAGCACATACAGTTCATGTTTGTGATAGGCTTATATGAAGAAGTTTGGTAATGTGCTGTGTGGAAGCACAGGGAGATGGGCAGGAAGAAGGCAAAAGGGGAGGCTTAGACTTGGGAATGACATAGATGTGTAGTTCACTAGATGGTCGATTTGTAAAGCACTTCTTCAGGGAAACTTCTATGGAGCCAATGAATATTTATCTTGACCTTGAACTGTAATTTAAAAAAAAAAGTATTAAGAATTCAGTTCTGATTTTGGAGGGAGACATATTTGGTCTTTTAAGTATTTGGAACTTTTATCTGTGCTGATAAAGGCAGCAGCTGAGAATCCCTCTCCAACATGTTTTCCTCTCTGCCCATACGGTACAGTAGTATCTACAAGGGACATCACAAATGCAGGTTTCACTCAGGTTACCAAGGAGGGACATATGCAATTAAAAAAAAATAACATCTCTGTGGCTTATTGATTTACAGCTCATCAGCTGATTGGAGGTCACTTGTAAAGCCTCAGTAGCTCAATTGCTTTCAGTCACGTGCACGTAACCTTCGAGAAGGTTTGACTCCTCCGGAGCTAGCCTCCCTTGAGCAAACACAGTCATGTCTCCAACATTAAAGCTGAAGGTGGTCACTAGGTGGTCGCATGCTCTGTATCAGGATTAGTGGTACTAGCTGAATTCCCTGTCACTGGTTGGAAAATAAGCGTTACTCAACCTTTTACCTAGACCTGTGATAAACCAGCTAATCCAGCTCTATTCCAGTAAGGCTGACTGTATGCCAACTGTTAGCCAGTCTCGAAAGCTAGATAAGCAGCACGCCAGGCATTCAATTCATCTGTCAGCATGCAGGCAAAACATGGCAAAGGCATCCAAATTACTGCTTGTTTCAAGTTAGAGACTTCTCTGTGTGTGTAGGAGTTGAGTTAGGAGCAATACTTTAGTTATACCTTATACTAACACTTCAGTAAGGACAAGCTGCCCTCAGAGAAGGATTAAGCTGCAGTCGCATACAGCCTCTTAACACTTGAATGAAAGCACCCGCAGGATGTTTAATGCACTTCAATTCGCACCATTAGTTGATTCCATTTGCCTTTGCTGCACATCCGCAGGTAGCCAGGCCTGCACGGACGGTACGTGCACCGTGAGCTACATGCCTGCTGAGGACCAGATGAAATGAAGACCTCTTGAAATCTGAAAGGCAGCATGTATTTTGCCACAGATTTCTCTCATCCATATAAGGCAATATAATTAGAATATTAAATTTTGGCAGCCTTTTTGTTTTTTAATGAAAAAAAAGGATGTTCCAGTTTCACAGATGTTTATCTGAAGTCAAAACAAAGATTTCAATACTTCTGCAAAAAAAACACTTTTTTTTTTATTATTATTATTATTCCATTTGATTCTATTCCCAATATCATGGTATTAGGCTCCATTTTCATATCTAAACACAGTTCACTTTTCAGTTATTTCCCCTGGCATTAAATTAACAACCACAACAGTAATTAAAGAAATCAATATCATGATTTTATCAGTATTTTAATGAAAAGTAAGGTGCAGTTAGGCAACTGTATTAGCTAGGGTTTCAGCAATAAACTGTAGTTCAACATCATTAAATGAAATGAAACAAATTTCTGAACTCATATAAAAAGACATGGTACCTTTTTAACATGGATATCTATTCAAAATGCCCCTTCCCTAGCATACTTTGAAGGTTTGGATCTAAAATCAAGGTGATCTCTCATAGAATCATAGAATCATAGAATGCTTAAGGTTGGAAGGAACCTCCAGAGATCATCTAGTCCAACCCCCCTGCACACGCAGGGTCACCTACAGCATGTGGCTCAGGACTGTGTCATATCGCCCTAAAACTAAGAGGTTTCTTATTTCAGTTTTACGTACTGTTATAGTATGTTACAAGGAGCCACAAAGATCTGGATCATGAAATAACATGAAGAATTAATTATAAATAGTATCAGCAAGTAAAAAAAAAAAAAAGAAAGTTTTAAGCATAAGCTTACCTGCCTATTTCAAGCTGATGTTTTACTATCTGGAGTGCCTCCTACTGCTGACATTAAGTGATATAAGGAAATTTAACACGGATGATGCTTTAAAATTCTCTGAAGCAAGAACAACTGATGATCTGTATTAAGCTCACTCTATCTTCAGAGAGGAGTCTTAAAATTTTCTAGAAAGGAGAGAGCCCTATATGTGTTCATAAAATGAATAATATGCTTGCATTCAGAATATTTTAGGAAAAATTTAAAGACAATGTTAAAGCAGAAATGTGCATGTACCAAGGGGTCTTTATTTCTGTATTTTTGTGCTTTGTTTTAAAGAAATAGACCAAAAGGTAGCTATCTATCCACTGGTAGAATGCAAACACCTCAGAAGTGTAACACTGCCATGATTTACAATTCAAAACACCTAAAGCAAGAACTTAAATGAAAAAGATAAAGTTCCCTTGGGAAGGAAAAGAAAATTCTGGAAGTAATGGTTGAGGTGCTATCATAAAATTTATCCACATCACTTTTTGAACAAACATCTAATAGAGGACTTTTGTTTTATGCATCACTTTTGGCATATACTATAAAAACTGCATGCTGAAAGAGGGTTTACAAGTGATTTGCTGAGGTTTAGAGAGAATTTTGGGAAAAATAAAGGCATAAGGAGAAACTTTGTTTGTTAAAGGTCTAAGGTACCTAAGTATCCTTAGATATCCTTAGGGCCTTCTCCTAAATACCTTTTGGGTACTTGACTGCTGCAATTGATATAAATTTCGTGTCACTGAACTGGCAACAGAGTTGCAAATCTATCAAAAACTGAGTAAGGAAGGACAATATTTTTATATTCGCTTCTATATGGGTGTTTAGTTCTCAGCACAGACTTGATTTCTCTTTCACTGTATTAAAAGTACTGTGGAGGTTTTTGTTGCCAAACCCCCAAAGGAAACTACACAAGTGAAAGAAGAAATGTGTTGTGGGTCTTGGGAATGTCTGAGGGAGCTAAAGTCACGAACCGTTTCTGCTCCATTTTCTTCCAGTAACAGCAAAGTAGTTCTCAGGTCATACATGTGTATTAGCTAAGTTAATGAACAGTTCTATTTCCCAGGAAACACATTTAGTCGCTGGGTATCTGATTCACTACTATGGCATATCATGCCCACGTTTCTCCTGACACTTAACCAGTACTTGGAAGTAGCAGGACTATTAAGCAAGCCCTAGCTGTATCTCCATTCCTTTTTTGTACCCTCAAAAGAAAGACAGTGGTATTAAAGGAAGGGTCCCTTGTGCACCTTTCCTCCTGACTGGCATTACGGAGGCTGTCACAATGCCAGTAGCTTTTTTTGTACGTTGTATACATTCTCCATGATTTTTGTTTTGATTTTTTGATACAAGGGTTAATGGGTCAAATAGTGTGTCCAGAGATGTGGTAAAATCATAGCACACATAGCACATTATCAAAATGTAAATGAACATGTGAATAATTATTCCTTAATTCCTTTATGGAAGGTCAGAAAGCTGTAATTCATTGTGAATGCATGTGGCAGCTCTCTGGATGCTGCTATTTTTAGTGTGCAAGGTATTCTAAATGCCACTATAACAAATTAAATTAGAATTATACTAGAAAACTATATTGAAACAGTTTGACAGTAACACAGTTATTGCTGTAGCCTTTGTTATCTCATCTGTGTCCGTATCAGAAGAATGGAGGGTGAGAAATTAAGCTGGTTATATATGCTGAGGGAATTACAGAGAAAAAAAGTACAAAGATACCTTATATATTAATAAGAAAACCTTATCTTCAGCATTTCTAAATATTAAGTCGAGCAGATAGACATAAAGAGTGATATTCACCTGTTCACGTATTTGTAACAATGTTGGTTATCATAAACTCCCTCTTAGGTAGAAGGGAAAGGCAAAGATACCTTCCAAAGCGAATTTATTTGACTTATCTTAAATGTATGAAATAGCATGAGATGAGTAGGCCCTCTGGTAGGGCCTATTTCTCTCCATTGACTATAAATGAAGCCTGGATGGCTCATACTCTGTCATCTAATATTTAGGCATTGAAATCTAGGTGATACTGTCATCTGTGACTACCTGATTTATATGCACTTTCAGGAGAACAGACAAAATACTTAGGCCTAGGGCTAGAGGAACATTTTGACAGCGTGGCTCGTTTCTCCCCATATAGTCTCACGTCACACAAACAGCTTCCCAGCACAATGCAAACGAGAGCAATAAGGTCTACATGGAACATTCAGCTGAGTGCCTTTCGGCACTAACAGATGTTCAGTGGTGACTTGGATTTTGATTTGTTTGGGATGTATTATCTTGTTATCCACAGCTGTTTGCCCAACCCCACTGCAATATAACAGGGTATCCATAATAAGGGTAGCAGAAAGGATGGTGCTTCTGGATTGCAGCTGCCCCCAGGACACAATCATGCCACTAAACTTCTGATAAATGTGCATTGTAGTTATATTTTTATCTCTGTATGGGGATAACCATAGAACAAACACATTTTGTTTGGTAAAAGAGCAGGATGGTCTAGTGGATACGATAATGTTTAACCTGTGACAGCAAGACTTGCTGGAGGACATCAGTCAGGGCCCTTCCCTGTGTGTTTGGTAGGTAGCATGGAACTAAAAGCTTTCATTATGCTGATCTGCTTTAATGCAGCAAATGGATTCTGCTGGCTTCTGCTACTTCAAGTGATGTATCCTTGTGCTGATAGACCTCTGTCACCATTTAATGACAAATATAATGTGGCCTACAATGGAGTCTGGAGAGAGAATAGGTAGGCGTGTTAGAGTTTTAAAAATATATTTAGAAAGAATGAATCATGAAGAAACAGATATTGCCTAGGAGTCTCTGATAAGAAGTTTTAAAAGTGAGAACATAATAATCTTACTGGCAGAGTTGCTTTCGGGACAGAAAAAAATTGATTGGGAGGCCACATATACCTCTAGTATGTCAGAGAGGCACTCAGGTTTGGATCTTGCATTTTGTCAGTGGATTTTATCCTCTTATTAATGAAGCAAAACCCCATAACTCTAATGCTTTGTGGATTTCAGCTACGTAATCTGCTATTTCACCTTTCCTTACCACTTTATGAGCTGTCAGTTCCCTATCTTTAGCTTAGAGCTTGAGGAATAGCTCTGGTCATGCTGGAATCAAATAAAGTCTAGTAAGGGCACAGAGAAAAAGTGTTTTGTGCAGTTCTGATTAAGTTTCAGGAGCCAAAAGAGATCAATGAAGTGTCTTGGAGAAAGAAGAGAAAGAGTGCAGCGGTGATGTTAAGGGTGGTTAGCAGACTATGAATGGGTTCATTTTGCCTATGTAGGAGAAATTGTGTCCTGTTTTGCTAGTGCCAGAGACCATCATGCCCAGGGTCCCTGTAGAAAAGCTGTCAGACTTTGTGTTATATTGTTTTCTAGTCTTTTAGCAGGGAAAAAAAAGGCTGCACTTTCAGGAATGAGAAAGATTGTATTTTATACCATTTGCAAATACAGTCATAAAATATGCAGACCAGTTTGGGATCTTTGAATGTGGTTTACAAGAATGATTGTTCTGAGCAACTGAATTTTGAATTTAAGATTGTGAGAGTGGTTGGACTGAAGGCCCATTATTGATTTTTATTTTTTAATCTTCCTTTGGACTGTCTTCTTCAAAGAGCTGCTATAACTGGACATTTTGGCTTTTCTGACATAAAGCAGGGGCTCTGTATTATCAATAATCAATTCTTCAAAGCTGTGAGATGTGTATGAGACTATTCCCACAGAATGGTGCAGCTTCTTGGTTGTTCTTGGAAACCAAGAATATATGGCAAAACTTTCCTTCAGTTTATTGCCAAAAATGCATGATCTCCCATCTCTGCTTTCAGATCTGTTCATGTTTCTTAATTTTACTTCTCAAGACTTGTATGAAAATAATCCTCTGGGAGAGCTGCAGCCTCTCCAGCAGCTATCTCCGTTTACATCTTTTCATCATTTTAGTAGATATCACTTGAAGTAAAGGCCCATGCACAAATTATAAGGGGAACATAAATTTGATGTATATTTATAATAATACAGAAACTACCTGTACACATGCTGCTACCCTAATTGTGATATAGCTTGTCTCTGGAGCACATATATGCATATTTTTTTCAAAACAATGAAAAATATGCTTTGCTTTCATGTAACTGCTTATTTGTTTGTATTTTCTTTGTGTGCCTTTTCCTCAGATAAACAAATGACATGTCCAGTCAGAATGTGTACTGTGTATCTGTTCTTTCATAGAATCATAGAATCATTATGAATGGCAAAGGCCTTCAAGATCGTCAAATTCATCCATACTTTCACACTGCTCTGAGTCCCTTGATGTTAGTGTTGGGAAAGCTTGGTTCTCGTTCTTACATTGGCCTGATGCAGCTGTCATGCTGAGTGGGAAGCAGTCACGATCCCCTCTGCTCCGTCCTAGGGAGAACTGATGGCATCGGTGTTGACAATGCGTAGCATAATCTATACAAGAAAATTGGGGAACATAGACCACAGAATAGAGAAAATCTTAAAAATGTATAAAATGGGCTTCAAAATAGAAATGGCAAGCAGTGTTGCTGCTATTTTGAAAGTTTTGGAAGTTATTTGGGAAGCACATTTGTTTGCATTGTTCATGTGTTAGGCTTGCAAGTGTGCTCAGGCATCTCACATTTCACATTAAGTTAACAAGGTCATGAAGTGAACTGTTTATAAGGAAGAGAGAGGAGACAGGCATAAAGTCATCAGGGAAGGGGAACTGCATCATAACTTGCCAGTTTTTTTCTCCCAGACTTCCAAATCAGCCAGAAAGAAGGGAGATCTGTGCCTCTGTGCTCTTCATGAGTCGATCAAATGGCGTCTTTTCTGAGGCTGCTTGATAAGAGTGCAGTCTTGTTGTTTTGAATCTTAACTCCATGAGATAGTTTTAGCTCTCTTTTATTGTTAATAATGCCCAAAGGTCTCAATCAAATTTGTATCTTGACATATTACTCACAATATTTATATGCAGAGATAGTCCCTGCCCCAAGACTTCACAGTTATATGGAAGCAGAATATGAATTATTACAAACGATAGCTGGGCTGGAGGAAAGCAAACAGTGATAATGAAAGCAGAGGAATATAAATTGCCCTGTGTACATCCCAGTTGTTTCTTATTGGTTAATAAATACATAGCTAGGTAGTTCTTTTTACTGAGCAGCTTGGGCACATTTAATCAAGAGATTATATTACATAGGTTGTGGCAAACGTGTATATTGAGACAGTCCTGCAAAGGCAAGAGAGAAAATCCAGTGGATTATTTAGAGGTAGTATCTTGCCTTGTGGAGAAGAAAAAAAATATTGCTTTGCATGGTTTCTTATTTAACATTTCTCCATAGAGGAACCTTTTGAAAAGGAACGCAAAAGTTTAAATGTTTTGCTGCATTTGAGATACTTATTAAAAATAATTCCATACTATATTTTCAGAAGATACAGACTGACCACTTTATCTTGATTAGAACCTGAATGGGGAAAATGATGGTGTGCTTAGAACTTATTATTAAACCTTCAGGATGGCTTCAACATAGATCTTGCAATGGAATTCTATGCAAAACTCTAGTTCAGATAGATTTTAGGCTGCATTCTAAGGCAAAATTTTAAACCTGTGATATATGGTTTCTCATAGAAAGTCTTAACACTCTATTACTAGAAAATAATTTCCTAGCATCACACTTGACAAGGAAAATCAAAAAAAATTCATGTAAAAGGGAAAGAATTTACCTGTTTGCTCAAGTTGCATTAATAGAGAAGTTGCAAAAGGCAGATTTTAAGTAGAGTGAAATTGGTATATCACAGGGCTTCATCAAGGTATTGCCTTGGTTAATACTGTAACCACATAAATAGACACATTAAAAAATTCACTAGAAAATCTGTTTCTTGGACTACTCTTGATCTTGTTCTTTTTTTTTTTTTTTCTTTCTTCTTTTTTTTTTTTCCTTAAGAATACACAGCTGAGATTTTAATAGCCCGGAGATAAAAAAGAAAAGCTCAAAAACTGTTTTGCAACAATAAAATGGTGATTGAATGTTGTTGTTATATTAGGTCTCCATGGAAACACTAAGAACCCAAAGGCCAAAGTGTTATTTATATACAGATATTGAACAGGATTCTGGCTAACTTTTCTGAATTTCTGTGGAGGCGGGGTGGGGAAGGGGATACAAAAGATGAAGGGGCTGTTAGTACTCAACTGCTAGTCCCCAGATCCTTGCTGTTACTCTGGGGATTTGTGGGCTTCTAGTGTGATTTTCTTAACTTCTTGCTGATGCCTCAGTGCTGTGTCTGACATGACCATATTGCACACAGTGTGTATTTTCAACCGCTGCGTTCGCAGAGAAATTGAATTCATCTCGGTGGGTTTATTACTGGAACAATCCCATGTTTTTGTTGAAAATCATAAAGGAATCCTTGGCTGCAAGTGACTTTGTAACCCTGCTCTGCCTGTCTGAATAATGATCCTCCCTCCCTTAAAAGAGCAAATCGTCGTTAGTTTTCCTGGAAAGAATGAAAAAGTGGTAATTATGCACTTACAATTTGGGCCTTTTCAAGTAAAAACAACGAGACAGTGTTTCACAGAAGTGTACTGGCAGCTACTAGATAAAATTTTAAGAATGGGCAGGATTGTATCTGGGGAAAAAATAATCATCACAAACATATTCAACAGGAAGAAGATTGATGGAAATCAATAGTGTTGAAAAGGAAACTGATGGGCAATATTAGATACAATTTTGTTGTGAAATATGGCAGCAAAAAGTCAAAGGAGTTCAGAATTAAGCCATATTTAGAGGCATCCCAGCTAGAACAGAAGGTGATAATGCCCTTTCTGAAAGCTGCTAACACTACAAGCAGGAACAGCGCTATGGTGCTGGGCATTTCAGTACTAGAAAGATGCTAAAAATTCAGGAGGGTCATGAAGAGTAGCCCTGAAGAACAGGAAACTATTAACTTGAAAAGAAAGAACACATGGTAACAATAATTTCTGCTTAGAGCAATTTGAATTTTTTATTTTGTCTTGGAAAGTATAGCTTTATTGATACTGAAAATTTTCTAAATTTGACAAAAATTTAAAACTATACAGAATGCTTTTTTTGTTTGTTTCTTCCTCTCTTTCTCTGTTGTTTTCTCTATCCAAAATTTATAGTTTATTTCTGCTCAGAAATATATGTAATATTTCTACATAAACATAAGTTACATTGGTACAAGATATTGTTTATTTTTTATGTTAATATTTTATTTTTTGTACAGTGTTTTTATATTAGAAAAAGCAGATGACTGAGACTGAAAGTCAGGTTTCTAATGATTTTTTGTAATGATGATGATACCTCCGTAAAGGTACCTTTATGGACGCCACTTGGCCTCCAGATATAGCTCCAGAAAGGCATGAGTCTCCCATACCTCCTGCCCAACACCTGCCTTGATACCTCCTTTAGGTGCAAGGCATCTAAAGGGCTGTAGGAAACTAGGCACCTAAGGTACCTAAGATGTCACTCTCTGTCCACGTTAAAGTCACTAAATTCCACCTGCTTTTTTTGTTTGTTTGTTTGTTTTTTAAGTAATTTCAATCCCTTCCTGTTTTGTTTTTCTTTTCTTAAATTCTGTTCTTAAGAAAAATAGCAAAAAAAAAAAAAAAAAAAAAATGCCCCTCTCTCTAAAGAGCAGAAATTCTGAAGCATAAATTAGTTAGTTTCAATGTCTAAGAAAATGAACAAAGAAGATCTAGATGACTGATAGGAGAGCTTTCAAGGTGGTCTAGTCTCTTATAATAGACTACTAATCTGTATGTATTAGCAGAATCTAGAATCTAATGTGGTCATTTGAATTAAGCACAGTCTATGAAATCTGCAGTGCTAGATGAAAAAAAAAAATGTTACAGCGAGTGGAATATCTCTTTATATAGCTGTGATTTGAAGGTTGTTATACTGTAAGGCATACAAGCCTTTATCTTAGAATCTTTGGAATTCATGTTGAAATTTCATAGTTAGGCCTAAAATGCAAACATACTAGTCCCGGCATTTAGGCTTTGCACATAGTTTGACATAAAAAGAAATCTTTGCTGGAGTCAGAACTGTGTTAATTCTACCAACAAAGCAAGAATAAATCAGACTGGGATCCACTGGTAGAAAAAAAAATCCTATGCAGGTTGCATAGGATCAGCCAGTAAATAAATAAATAAAGGAAAGAAAAAAGGAAAGAAGTTAGGTTATAAATGATTCTTGACTGCTGAGAAACAAGTTGTTCTCTCACTTTTTATGTATGTATCTTACATACACTTAAATTCTCTGTATGAGTGTTCTGTATGAATGTTCTATTATTTACAGTGAAGTAAGACTGATACTGATATTTTAAGTGCCTAAAGTAAAAATGCTAAATAAAAATTAGTAAGATATAAACTTTAACCTTCTTTAAAGCATCAGCACAAAATGATTAGAAAGAATTTCTTGCCCAAATAATATCAGTCTGAAGTGTATACTTCAGACAAGAACAGTATCTCTAACAACATGATATTCTTCTGGCCTAATAATCTTATCATGGGCGGGGCTTAAAAGATGATGAAAGTAGTCTTCATAGATTTTGCTCCATGAAATGATATTAATGCAAGTAAAAAAAGAGGATTTAATAACAGCAAAAAAACAAACAAAAAAGAGCATTAAGATGTAAGATAAATCCTGTCAAGATGCAGAGCTTACATGTAAAAATGTAAAGTCTATTGTACTGGAATGTGCTGTTACTCTATAAAAAAATATAGTGTACATGAGTAAATGTACACATAACAAAGCACATAACAAAGCTTTGTTGTACTTATTAAGTTTTGTGATGAACATCAATAATAAAATGAATGTTATTATATCAAAGTATTATGAAAAGGATTTTTGTTTACCTTTGTTCACAGTGTTTCCACATTACTTTATGTAACTACACCAGACTTCAGAGATCTGCAATGCAGTGTACAATTCTTTAGGGTGCTGGTGGATCACTCAGCATCATCAGCTCCCATCAGCTTCTCAGCTTCAAGAAACTGAGAACTGTAAAATACCATACTTCCCCAGTCAGAATTGGTACACTGCAATTGTACACTGCAATGATCAAGGCTGGGAAGCTGCTGAGAAGATGTTTGCAGAGATTTCAACTCTCCTTTCAACCATTTTCCCAACAAAAAAAATGTGCATATTCATTCAATAAATGCCCAATTTCTGTGTCTTTCAAACTCTATCTAATTGAACAGATACTCTTGGCAAGCATTTTTGTAGGACCTGTATGAATAGAATATTCTCCAGCATGTGCACACTTTGGGCTCTTGAGCAGCACTTCAGCAACATTTGCAGCTCTGCAGAATGAGTAGAACAGCATTAATGAGATACAAACAGTAATCCTGAATGAGGACAACTTGTCAAGCAACCAGATTACTTGATTTTTCTTCCTAAATCTAATTTAATAGTTTGCATTTGATGAAATGATCAAAGCTGTTTCCTGAAGTGTTGTCATTAATTTGATTGGATTCATAGTTTGAGACATAACAGATTTGTAGTACATGGCCATAGGCCAAAAAATGTGATCGTTTAACCTGATTTCTCTAGTTTCACAAGAATTTTGCCTTTACGTGTGCATGTGTACATATCTTATGTAGGTGTACACATGGTTATTTGCAGATGTTGTGAATGGGTGCATTCACACATTTTGAGGAGACCACTCTTTACAAGTACAAGCCAGGATTTGGACCTAAACTTTTCTTTCTGACATGATGAATTTAAAGAGTTTCTTTTTTTTTTTTTTTTTTTCTAATTAGGTAAAGTACTGGGGCAATCTGTCTGGTTTATAAAGTGTACCAAAACAGTAAGGGTCTGGTGAGACATTTAACTGCGAGCCAAGTTAGGGCTCCAGTTGTTTATGGGCTGTTCTTCTTCATACCTCAGCATGATTCACTTGCGGGTGACTCATGCTGAGGTACTGCTAAATTGCTTTCTCAGCTAGCTCTGCAGAAACAAGAGAGCGAAGACTGTGCCAGAGAACTTGATATCACTCTACAGATGTTTTGTTATCTGAAAAAGACAGTAGATATGAACATAGGAAAAATGAGAATCTTACAGTCTGTCAGCACCTTTCTTACCTGAAGTGGAAGGTTAAAGACTAATTTATAAAATAAAAAAAATTTATAGCCTAAAAAAATTTAGGAAAAACTTTGTCCTCTTGTGGGAGGGGATTCAATATGGAAAGTCTAGTGTCCTTAACATAAGCCTTACTTTGGAATCTAAACTCACACATTATGGGAGACATATATTATAACCAGAAGGACTGTTATCTTCTTCTCTCATTCTGTGAGTAATCTGGTGAAATCTTATTGTTAAAAAGCCACATTCAACATTTTGCCATAAATAAAGAAAAAATATTTTTCCATGTAAAGAAGTAAAAAAATCGAGACGAGTGTTTTCAGGCTTTTTGGGTGGGAACTGATCAAGTTTATGGGTAAAAATAAGGATAATGAAGTGATGAAACAAATGATAAAATCTTAAGGATAGCTTATACCTATAAACAGTCTTTATAGTATGGCAAACATAGGTCTACTCATGAAACATGAATTTTAAAACATCTAAATACAAGATCATTTATGAAGAAACAGGAAGAGTGGAAGAGTACCAACAAGGTGATTTGGCTAGGTGGGCTGAAGATATCATTGAATGTATAAATGATATTAATGGGAATGGCATAGAGATATGTAATATCTGTAGTTAGTGAGAGTAATACTGAAACGGTATTTATTTTTTTTTCTTCTGAAGTAAACAAATAGAAGGTTCAAATAAATTAAAGGTTTAAGGAAAGTAAATCTTATGATGGGAGACAAGAGTTACTGAAGAAAAGGTCAAGAGCAACTTAATTTTGTCTACGTGTTACTCTCAAAGAGAAGATGTTCTTTATATATCAAAGATACTGCAATATTAAGTAGCTGAAACTGGTGCTGGACAAAGATTGTGTTTAACAGTAACTTTATCTAAGATCTGAAAATTTCAGCAAATGATGTAAGATAGTTTCATCACTGAATCTTTTCAGCCAACTTTGGCGATTTTTCTAGCTGAATGCTTATGAGACGTATTGATGTGGTAGCTGATGAACAAAAAGATGGTGTCTACACCTGGGAATTTAAAGACTACACAGAAAAGAGAAAACAGAATTCACCAGTTCAACTAAAGGTATGGGTTTGAATTAAATTTCTGGATGATGTTGTACAAGATACATTGTACAGATAATACCAGGTGTTAATAAGCCCCTATCTTCTTAATTTATGAATTACAGCTAGAATAAAAGTGAAATATACATATATACTATATATACAAATATATGTATACCTTTTCATTTTTCAAAACATCTGATGGCCTCCTGAAAGATTAGAGTGATAGATACGAAGAAATGCTCTGATCATGTAGGCTTTCTAAATCAAGAATAGGCTATTAGGGTTCATCTTCCTTTTCTGAAAGAAACCAGAGGTCTGCTGTAACAAAAGGACAAAAGGATCATTGTTTCCAGAGCTCTTTCATAATCTCTTGAACTGGGGTTATTGCATACGTAGTTAAAGGAAAAAGAGAGTCTGGCCTCTTTCTGCAGCTTCCAGAAATCTAAATGAAGGAATTCTTCTTCACTGCTTAGGTTTTATTTCTCTTGAGCAGTGGTGAAAATGCTTCTTTTGCAGACATTTATGGGGGATAATTTCTTTTTTTTTTTTTTTTTTGATCTCACTTCCCAAATCTTTAATTCTTTTCAGTAGAAGCAGTGGTGAATTGTTCTTCCTGAAAAGCTAGCAGGAGTGGAAGATGCTTTTCTCTTCACAGGCCAAGGCTGGAAAACTGTCTTTGGTCCTCCTGGTAGGACAGAAAAATTGAAGTCTCACCGGGGAGAGGTTTCAATGGAACATCAGTGTCTCACTTGTTGCATATTTTATATAAAAATTGGTGCGATATTTCCCCAACCATGTCACCTTTTAAATATATGTCTGTAACTCTATTTTATGGAAAGTCTTGTTCTGATACGGGACTGGGAGTGCCCTTATAGTTCACTCAGTGACAGGGTGAGAGGCAAGGGACACAAATTGAAATACAACAAATTCCATGTGAACACAAGTAAATGCTTCTTTATTGTGAGGCCATTGAACCTTGGAACAAGTTTTATAGAGTTTGTAGAGTCTCCATCCCTGGACACAGTCAAAACCCAGCTAGACATGGTACTGGACAACATCTTCTGATGATATCTAAACAGAGGAGGTGGGCCAGATGATCTCCAGAAGTTCCTTCTAACCTCAACTATTCTGTAATTATGGTTAAAACATGTAAATCAACCAGAAATGCCCCACAGAGAACCTGTAGTGGGGATAAGATTCATCAGATGACCTGACTGGTGTCTGTCTTTCTGGATGTATAAAATTTAGTAGGAGTTTTGAAATCAAAGAAGAATTAACAGGAAGTCATGGAAAAGCCATATTTTGACCAATATGGTTGATGAGCAGGGCTCATTGAGAGGGCTTTAAACTAGATTCGATGCGGGAGGGGGATATCATCGGGGGAGCAGGTTATGGGGTAGGTGATGGCCTGTCATGCCACTTGCAGCAGCCTAACTCCATAGCCTGTGAAGGGCACCCTAAGCCTGAAGAGGCGAATTGGGAAAATAAGAGAACTTCTGAAGGCGCACATAGTCAAGCTCCAGCTGCCCCAGCTAGAATGAGAGGCACATTGGGTGCCCAACTCAAATGCCTTTATGTAAATGCAGGCAGCATGGGGAATAAACAAGGGGAACTGGAGATGCGTGTGTGATTGCAGGGCCATGATCTCATTGCAATTACTGAGACATGGTGGGACAGCTCTCATGACTGGAACATGGCCATGGATGGTTTTAGGATTTTCAGGAAAGGCAGGCCAGGAAGGCGAGGTGGTGGAGTTGCTCTTTATGTGAGAGAGCAACTGGAATATATGGAGCTCAGCATAGAGGAGACAAAGCTGAAGCTCAGAACCTGTGGGTGAGGACTAAAGGTCAGGCCAACAGGGGTGACACAGTAATCGGAGTTTACTACAGGCCACCTGACCAGGAGGAGGAAGTGGATGAGGCCTTCTACAGGCAGGTGCAAGTAGCCTCACAATCACAGGCCTTAGGCATGATGGGGGACTTCAGCCACCCTGATGTCTGCTGGGATAATCACAGTTAGGAACAGGCAGTCCAGGAGGTGTCTGCAGAACATTGCAGATAACTAACTCCTTGATGCAGGTAGTAGATGAGCCAACAAGGGGAGGGGTGCTGCTAGACCTGATACTAACAAACAGAGATGGTCTAGTTGGAAATGTGAGGGTTGGTGGCAGTCTTGGCTTTAGTGGCCATGAGATGTTGGAATTCGGGAACTTGCAAGGAGAAAGCTGAGTAAGAAGTAAGATTGCAACCCTGGACTTCAAGAGAGCTAACTTTGACCTCTTTAGAGAACTCTTTGGAGGAATTCTCTGGACTAGAGACCTAGATGGAAAGGGGGTCCAGGAGAGTTGGCTAATATTCAAACACCACTTTCTCCAAGCTCAGGATCGGTGCATTCCTACAAGAAAGAAGTCAAGCATAGGAGACAGAAGACCTGCATGAATGGGCAAGGAGCTCTTGGTAAACTTAAAGAGAAGAAGAAAGCATATACAGTGTGGAAGAAGGGCCATATCACATGGGAAGAATATAGGAACATTGTCAGAGAATGCAGGGATGAAACGAGGAAGACCAAGGCCCACTTGGAATTATATTTAGCAAGAGATGTCAAGGGCAACAGAAAGGACTTCTACAAATACATGAGAAGTGAGAGGAAGACTAGGGAAGACTTGAGAGTGGGGGAAGGGCTAAAGGACTGAAAGAAAGTTGGCGTCACTCCAGTCTTCAAAAAGGACAAGAGGGGTGACCCAGGAAACTAGACCCCAGTCAGCCTCACCTCCATCCCAGGAAATGTGATGGAGCAGCTCATCCTAGAGACCATCTCTAGGCATGTGAAGGAAAAAAAAGGTGGTCAAGAGTAATGAGTTCCCTTCACCAAAAGGAAGTCATGTTTGACCAACCTGATAGTGTTCTACAAGGTATGACAGACTGGATAGATGAAGGGAGAGCAGTGGATGTTGCCCACCTTGACTTCAGCAAGCCTTTCAACACCATCTCCATAACATCCTCATGGGGAAGCTCTGAAAGTGTTGATTGGACAAATGGACAGTGAGGTGGATTGAGAACTGGCTGGATGGCAGAGCTCAGAGGGTGGTGATAAATGAGGCTGAGTCTAATTAGAGGCCTGTGGCCAGTGGTGTCACCCAGGGGTCAGTACTGGGCCCAGTGCTGTGCAACTTGTTCATCAATGACTTGGACAAGGGCATAGAGTGCACCCTGAGCAAGTTTGCAGACAATACCAAACTGGGTGGAGTGGCCGACACTCCAGAGGGCTGTGCTGCCATTCAGAGGGACCTTGACAGGTTGGAGAGCTAGGCAAAGAGGAACCTCATGAAGTTCAACAAGGAGAGGTGCAGGGTCCTGCACCTGGGGAGGAATAACCCCAGACACCAGTAGAGATTAGAAGTTGACCTCCTGGAAAGCAGCTCCGCAGAGAGGGATTTAGGAGTCAAGCAGGCCAGTGGGATTTGTGGCCTGCATCAGGAGGAGTGTTGCCAGCAGGTCAAGGGAGGGGATCCTGCCCTCTCCTCAGCTCTGGTGAGGCTGCACCTGGAGTATTGTGGGCAGTTCTTGGCTCCCCGGTACAAGAGGGATATGGAACTTCTAGAGAGGGTGCAGTGTAGGGCCAGGAAAATGATTAAGGGACTGGAGCATCTATTGTATGAGGAAAGACTTAGTGAGCTGGGCCTGTTTAGCCTGGAGAAGAGAAGATTGAGATTCAGATGATCAACATGTACAAATACCTGAGGGGAAAATGTAGGGAGGATGGGGCCAAACACTTCTTGGTGGTGGCCAGTGATAGGACAAGGAGTAATGGGTACAAAGGGAAACACAGGAAGTTCCATCTCAATGTGAGGAAGAGCTTCTTTCCTGTGAGGGAGACAGAGTCCTGGAACAGGCTTCCCAGGGAGGTTGTGGAGTCTCCTTCTCTGGAGATCTTCCAAACCCACCTGGATGCCACCCTGTGCCACATGCTCTAGGTGTCCCTGCTTGAGCACGGGGGCTGGACTAGATGATCTCTAGAGGTCCCTTCCATCCTTAACCATTCTGTGATTCTGTGAATGTGATTTAGTTCATTTTAATTATATAAAATGGTGAAAGCTATTGAGCCAATGAAAATCATTAATTTTAAAAATTCAAGGTGAGATTTACAAGTATGTTTTTAGAGGAAATTCTGTTTCAGGTACCTCATTTTACTAGATTTTGGAAAAGATTCACTGTTTTGAAATTCAGCTTTCAAATAACCTACGCTTCTTCCATTTTGATGGGTTTATTCTTTCTGAGATTTTGAAGCAAATTCCAGAGTGTATGGACCCCATCCATTTACAGTTCAACATGAGCTGTGCCATGTATTTAGTGGAAAATAATGTCAAATGCTAAAACCACTGTGCATTCTTTTCTCTAAGTGATAAGGGAGAGGTTTACCAGTGAGTGAGCACAGTTGCAGCCACTCTGCACAGTCCCCAGGAAAACCTTTGCTCTGGGAGGCAGTGGGAGGGAGAGAAAGAGAAGAATTTTTATTAGCAAGCAGAGTTGTGTGCTGTGATCTTTCAGATATTTTCTCTCTAAGTTTGAGCTTCCTGCCTTTTTTTACAGATGTGTCTTTCATCAGGCCAGTAGTTTTATTTATCTATTCGGAAAAAAATATTTGTTTTGTTTCAGGGAGCTGGTGTTATCTATGAGTCGCAAAATTCATGCCTTTAGTGCAGAGCTGGCCGGGCAAGCAATCAGTGCCATTTCAGAATATTGCATTTGATAAATTATTTCCTTTCTTCCTTTTCATAAAATGGACTATTAGAGACCTGTAAACACAGGTGGAATACTCTACCACCTTCAAAATAACTGTGTCTGCTATATTAGCCCAAGGGATTTAAATGAGATGGAGGGAAGATTTAGACACCATATTAAAAATACTCTCTTTGGAAAAAAAGAGGAAGGAAGTGCTTTAAGGTATTATATGTGCTGGCTTTTAGATAAGCATTGCTTATTTTGCTGTGTATATCAAGTTTTATAGGAAAAAAAAAGATATAATCAGTACAGATACAATGAAAAAAAATCAAAATAGTGTTAAATAAATCCAGTTCCATAAATCATTATGCTCTAGTCTGTTTGAATACAAATTTTTGATCATTTAAGCTGCACTGCTTATTTTTTTCATGCATTCCTTTCATTATTACTATTATTAGTTTTTTTTTTCTTACTGATTCAGTCAAGGTTTGCCATAGAAAGTGTTGGTGACTACAGCTTTATATAATTTAAGACTTATATTCACTTTCCACTGTATTTTTACAGGTATGACTCTTTTATATATATATATATATATATATATGTCTATATATATATATATAAAAACATTTTAAAGTAAACTGTTGAAGCTAATTAATATGGACTGTACACCAAATATATTGCAATTAAAAAGGTTTTTATACAGAAATATTCTCCATAGTTTGTTTCAAATGTGCTACAGGGTTAATTTGATTTGAACTGGCTGAGATCTACACAAACAACTCAATTTACAATTTAAACAGAAATAATCTATAGTAATCCGTAATAAAAAGATCCACTGTAACACAAATTATATGCCATACAAAACAGTTATATGTAACAGTTCACTTATCCTTTTTATTGAGACATTTTCATTGGAAACATTTGAAAATGCACTTAGATTATGTCTCATATTATCATTTATCCCACTTTCTGATTCTAGGCACAGCATCAGCCTGGAAATACAAAACACTTTATTCCATATCAGCCCCTGCATACAGAAATTTTTTCCTAAGCTAATTTGTAAGAGTGTGCTTTAACACCCACTTTTTTTCAAGATCGCATTAATGAGAATAAATGCATCCTTACATAGAACAGCGTTTTTAGTCTTCACAGAGTATATCTATCTTATCTATTACCCTTTTAAGTTTTCCCTAAACCTATATGAGCTCTCTGCATAAAATTCTCCAGGTACTGATCACTCCTGTATTTCTATATCATGATATGCTTTCCATATCTTTTTCTTTGTAGAAAAGAGTGAAATACAAATCACAATGATTTTTTAATATTTCCTTCAGAAAGAGTTTAAATGACTCTCAAATACTTGTATCCAATATTCATTTGAGAGTTGGATATTTTGCACTAACACTGATTTAAAAACTTATGTTCACATTACGAAATGCATGTGTAAAAGCAATAGCCAGCAGCTAAGTGTTTTCCTCTATATTTAAAATATATATGCAATTTGTGAAACAAGTTATTGGGTTCTTATATTTCTGTGAGACTCTTAGTGTTTTCAATCCCCAAAATTGTGGGGAAAGAAGAAATCCCTGCAACTAATGCAATAGAGATTTGTTTGCGTATTTTGTTATATAGCTACTCTTTCATTTCTTCTTCCAAAATTCTTTAAGGAAGTTAGCAGTTTCATTGCTTATCTCAAATAAAACAAGAATGGAAGTTGATTTCAAGTTATAATTACAGCCAACAGCCAGACGCTGCATTCATCTAAGCAGTTTACATTTATAATATTTTCTTCCATCAAATTGCTAGTAGTTAGACTGAAGCACATTGTAAGAAATAATTGTCTAAAGAATCAACAGAAAATAGTCTGTTTTTTTTTTTTTTTTCCCCATAGTTTCTGTGTTTGTGTTAATGGCAACACAGAAGTAATATTTTTCCTCATTAGGTAAAATTTAAATACAGTTTAGTACAGAGGGGACTATAAACATGTTAGCAACGAAAAGTACACCATCCTGTCTTGGCTCTGAGAACTGATTATCCAGTGTACAGGGCAGGATTTAATTGTCAACATAATGATAAGATCTACTTTTTAATGAGTAGTAAAAGTTAACATTTACAGTAAGTTTATTGCTGCTGCTATTACTAGCAAACTTATACCTCTTTTAAATAATTTGTGCTTATTTGATATTCTATTGTATGCACACTGTTGGCAGATTTAATGACTCATGAAACTCCTGAAAGTGAGTACATGGGTAATACAATAAAAAACAACTTCAGTAAATTTTTAGTAACTTGACTTATTTGTGTTTATGGTTAATGTATGTGTAGAACAAGAAGATGGTAACAGTATCTGTGAAGGTACTAAAGCTGTAAGTTATCTTTTCTTGACTAAATATTTCCATAAAAATGTTTCCATTTTAAATCCTCAAAGTAAAAATCAAGAAACAGGTTTAGTTTGCCCTCTCTTTGTGTATGTATTTTAACTCACTTAAGTAGATCTGTACATTATACCTTACTTATGAGTGATCTAGCCTTCTGATTTTGCTTTAAGAAGAAACAAAACAAAAAATTAGAGAAGGTGGGAGTTTGGCTTAAGTTCTCAGTGTCTAAGTAAAAGAAAGGCTAAAAGGCCATTGTGGAGTATAAACTCATTTTTTTTTTTTACTATTTCTCACGCAAATGACATTGTGGGGTTTGTGTTTTACTCTGCTCTTTGCAGTTCTGTAGTATTCCTCCTGAAAAGACTAAGAACTGCTGAGGGCTTTGCCTGAGATGGATGGCATGGTGGGGCACAGGTGGGCAAAGGGAGCTGGGAACCTGCAACTCAGGCAGAGATGGCCAAAGGGAACGAGGGGCAGAAAATCAGCCTACAAGGTGTCAGGAGGGATTTTCCAGGGCCAAGGCAGGAGAAATAAAGAACTTTTTGCCATGGAGCAAACACAGAAGGATGAAAACCAAGACTCAACAGAAGACCCACCTCCAAGAGTACTGCAGGCAAGGAGAGAGCTACACAAGACCTTGAGTTACTTCAGTTCTGCCTTCCCAAATGATTTTTCATTTCTATCTGAGCAGCTAAGTCTTCCATTTTTTATTTAAAAAACAAAACTAAACAACAACGACAAAAAAAACTCTTTTAAATTTAATAGTATTTTCATCTTTTTGAGAGCTTACTGTATTTGGGTCCTGGCACGATTATAACATTTTAAGTTGTTATTTAACAGATTCAGTTAGGGCAGACACAATTCTCAGCTTCAGAGTTTTCAAGTGAAATGCTTTCAGATGTGCTGTTTTTACCTCATCATGAATGGCTGTGTATGTTAGAAAAGTCACTGCATATTTATATATAGGCACAAATCATTAAGATATGCTTTGTATGTGTTGTAAACTTATTTTGTAACTATCTTATTACTGTCTCAAGCCTGTACTGATGCTTTGAGGAGGAGTGTAAATTAGATGTCTAGCATATACAACATTTTTGAGTATTTCTCTTAATTTGCAGAGAATATTTTAACTAAAAGAAGTGGCATGGACAGTAAAGTGAATCCAAGCTCTGTTAAACTTAGAATTCTTACATTTTATATGAATTCTTCGTTGGAAAAGAAATTCTGTTTTGAAAGGACCTTTTGGAAATGTCTCACATTTTTTTCTGAAAGTTGTGATATTCAGTGTCATTCTTGTAGCTGAGCAATAGAAATGTCATTGGCTGCCCCATCTCAAATACACAGGTCACCTCCTGCAGCCCTGGGACTTTGTGTGGGTCGGCAGTTTCTTTGTTCTGGAGGAACATTAGCAGAAGGCTACCAAAGGGAGAGCTGATAGCTGCTGCAGGAAAGGCAACTGCTACAGATGGCTTTGGCTATCAGAGCAGATAGACTGAGCTGATCCCTGAATTTGTCTGGAGAAAATGCACAGAAGGAGGGATAATGTGTTCTCATGGTTGCTAAGCAGATGGCCTTTTGCATTTTAAGCTAATTACGACTTTTCTTCTAGATGGGTGCTTTTGTACCTGGGTGTACTGGGCTGCAGTAATTGAGCCCAGTAGCACAAAATATGTTGTCTACTCAGGACTTCGATACCAAAAGGTGTGAACTTTTGGCCAGTACTGGATTGGCATTTTGCTGTCATTTGTACCTGAGTAGTCTTCATCCATGCTGAATCAAAAAGCTTATTTTATCCTGAAGATGTCTAAAGGCAGATGTAGTTATAACCATCTCATCTAGGATGTCATAAAGGTCAGAAGATATTTCCTATTTTTTTCACAAACATCACTGCAACCAAAACTTGCTTAAGTTTTATCAAGTATTTGTCACGGAACGAGTGGTGGTGGGTGGTGGTGAGTGACACAATGCACTTCACTCGTGTGAAAGAAATAGTAATAGGTTTTATTGATATGGACAATGGTTTAATGAGATTCTATGGTAAGGTCGCTTATTAGTTACTGCATGGGGTACCAGATATGCACAAAATTACCAAGGAAGACCTTAAAACAGTGAAAAAAACTTAATCCAAGACCCCTTTATTCTACAGCCTTGGAGCATTATTTCAGGCAGGTCAGGGCGCCTCTTCCTCATCCCCCGGCCATCATCCACTTCTCTGCTGACAGCAGGAAAGCAGCTTCCAGTGCAGCACGGAGATGGCAGCAAAATAGGCACTGTTCTGTCCTCACTTTGCCTAAATCTCTCAGTCTAATAGCCAGCAGAAAGGCAATGTCCTCTCTATTTGCTTTCCTTTTCTCTGCTCCCCTTCGAACAAAGGTTTTGCAGGCAGGACAAGGTTATTCTCAGCAGGAGAGGGACATAAAGTAATTATGTCAATGCAACACTGCTGCCACATCCACTGATGGTTTTAACCTTCCTAGGATTTTCTCAATTTAGGGACGATTTTCCCTTTCCTTATTTTTTTTTTTTCCAAATATTCAAATATTCCCTCCCCACCTTCAGTCTCAAGCTCATCTCTTTCAGCACCTCGAACCTGAACTCTCTGCACAGACTAAACACTACATCTCTTTGGCTTTTAAAGTGCTCCTAGCAATATGATGGCAATTTGCCCCTATCTTCTGAAAGGAAAGGAAGGCAACCACCAGCAAAGATGGAACATTTCCAGATTTCAACTACAGATCCCGGAGCAAACTGGACCGCACAGCACATAGCTGGAGACTTGTATTTAGGACCCATCTCAGCTAGCGATTTATGCGGGAGACGGACTTCGGAGAATCATCCGACCACTCAATATGAGTTAGCAGATGAGCTCGTTTATTCGCTTTAC
>JAYECN010308799.1:0-24326 GCA_035222435.1 Microcambeva ribeirae | reverse complement strand
GGGCACCCTCGCCCAGCGCGCCCGTCGCTGCGAGGCGCCCGCACCAGGGCAGGGGGCTCCGGAAGCCGCCGCTGCCCCTGTCCAGGTGCCAGACGGACGCGGGCGGTGGCCCCGGACGTCGCGGGGCTTCACGTGCGCACAGCCGCTCGCCGCCGGCACCGCCGGCTCCTCCGTCTGGATCCGAGAACCAAGCGTGGCGTCGCTGACGTTAACGATGGGTCTGCTTCCGCGCTCCCCAAATGAGCTGGCCAATGTTTTCCTCTGTGTTTTGGAGATCTTGTGCCTTCCCCGGCACTGCCCTCTGTGTCACTAAGTCTTGTTTGTTGCTGTTTGATTTTCCTCCCACGGAGGACTGATTTATTAATAGGAAGACTGCAAGCAATAACAAATCCCTCCAGTTATTTAGCTTAGCTTGACTTCTTGCTCTCCTTTGTTAGTTAAATTAAATGCAATCTAAAGCTACAGGAACCATACTTCTAATTTTGAGAGCTGTAATTATTAGTAGCTATATTTACTGTCTGAACTTATAACCAGATATAAATTAGTGCATTATCAGTGCAGGGAATAAAAGCGCCTGAATTCAGTAATGCAGTTTAACCCACGCTGCATGGGGCCTCTCTTCCCTTTTCAAGCCAAGATAGTATTTATTTACAGATTTTTTGCGAGCTTTCCGTTTGCTGTGCACGCAAGCCTGCAGAGAGCTAAACCCAAGCCGTGTGTTCCTGAGGCAAGTGAAGCAGAGGTTTGGTGCAAAACACCAAATTTGACCATTTTGCAACAGCATTCAAGAACACGGATTTTTATTCTTTTCTAATGATTTCAAATGGGAAACCCTTCCTTAACACGCTTGGTTACTGATGCCTTTAGCGAGTCTTTCACCAGTACATGAAAAAAAAAAGTAACTAGCAGTATTTCTGTCTTATTGCTTCAACCACAGGCTCGCTTATTTTGATGCAAATAAAATGATAAATACTCGGACAAGTTCGGTCACAGTGCACTGGCACTTTTGCCATGCGCCTGCGAAACCCGTGAATTATCTTTAAAGAAAAAAAAAAAGTGCTTTAGCACCGAGGCACCAGGGCCGTTAGAGCCCCCCTGTGCTGGGCTGCATCAAGCGGGCAGCAAATCGGGAAGGAGGGAGGAGGGATCCTCTGCGAGCCGGGGCTGGCGCCCCGGGGAGCGGCGTGCACGCGTGCAGGGCTGCGTGGCCGCATGCGTGTGCGTGGCACATCCACGCAGGGCGGCTCATCGCTGCTGCAGCCGCAGCCAGACCCCGCCGCGCGCCGCGATTCCCTCGCTCCCAGCTCTCCAGCCCTGAGCGGCGGCGGCCCCAGCCCCGTGCTGGACACTCGCCAGGACTCTCCCGTCTCGCTCTCTGTGGGCTGCTCGCTGGCTCTTTCTTCCTTTTTTGTTTTTTATTTTTTTATTTTCCCCTGTCTTGGAGGTTTTCTGATGCCGATAGAGCGAGGGCGCCTCGAAGGGCTGCAGCTCCGCTCTCGCCTGCGCTGCCGCCGGCGGCCCGGCCCGCGGCGGCCCCCGCTCCCGCTCCGCTCCCCGGAGACCTCGCCATGCGGCTGGTAACGTATGGAATTCCCTAAATACCTCCCTGACGTATAGCTCGGGGGGGGGGGAGGCTCCCCAGGCGAGCGGCCGGGGGGCACCGGGATGCGGATGCTGCTCGCTCTGCTTGCCGGGCGAGATGGGCAGATTTCCTCAGGCAGCCTCAACCCAGCTGCACTTTTTATTTCCCCCCCCTCCTTTAGGCAAGGAGGTTTGCACATTTAGCAAATGCTGCCTCCAAGGTGCACAGAGCTGCAAGTTTAGTAGGGAAACGGGATTTTTTTTTGGCTGGCAGGGTGTGGGCTCACAACGTAAAGCAGCGTTTGAGGAAACACTTGGGGTCCGAGGGGCTTGGGGGAGCAGTGCTTGTGATGCTGCGCAGAATTGCTGCGGGTTTAGCTGCCCTTTTATTCTGGCTCGACAATTATTTGGGGGGGAAAAGTGGGGTCTGGGTGCCCCCAGGGTGAGCAAGCGTGGGGATGCGGCGGGCGCCCTGGTCCGGGCACGGACCCCGGAGGGCAGCAAATCCACCCAAAGCTCCCGGCACCCTCGGCTGGGTGCTTGTGAATGCACAAACGCCCGCATAAGCTGTTGGAATTCTGGTTTTTCCTTATTAAAACTACTGCCCCCAAGGGCAGCTTTTTCCAGCATGGGTTGTGTTTACAACTGGTGCAAAGCTGCACAGGATTTCGAGAGAGTTTGGGAATAACCCGTGAGGCTTTCCTATTTGCTCCTCCTTGCTAACTGAACAGCTAAATGTTGTAGGCACTATTAAAAAGCTATCAATCAGAGTGTAATATCTTGAAATGAGTGTATATAAACCCCACGGGGTGAGATATACAGCTAGGTGCTATTAACTCTGAAGACATATGGCAGACTGGCGTATTTCTGGGGCAACAAATTGGAATTAAAGCTAATTGTAAATGGTAGCTTGGGCATTTCATTTTAGGGTTTTGACACAGCAGGTGAGACTGTATCCACCACCCAGGCAACGTCTAGCTGCCTTTAAAGCAGAGGGAGGGAAGGAGGAGGTTTAACGTGTTGGTATTGATGTATCTGACATGACAGGGAAGATATGGGTCTTAACTCTAGTGTGGGTGGGTGGAAAAAAAAGCAAATATTGAGCAATAATTTCTACAAAGCTAAAATTAATCTGAGCTTTTATGTTTTCCAGAACAACTTGTCAGACAATGTAAACTAATTTGCTAAATTGCACAGGGAAAAAAAAAAGGAATGCATTAGCAGTATCTAATTTAGCTAGAGCTGAATATATTTTGATTCCCTTTATTGCCTGATTCGAGTTTTGCCAGATGTGTGATCGGCAAGATTGGCTGCGTAGGTAGTCTTATTAACAAATATGTGTATATGAAGAGTTCATTTTAACAGTAAGCTGCTGGAATTCGCTTAACACTCACAACTCTGGGCTGCAGAGCCACCTATGCTGTGTCAAACATTTTTCTCACCCGCTTGCACCGTCCATTATGAAGTTATATCTGATTGCTTACTTAAAAGCTCTGCCTCTTAAAATTGCATTTTTAGGTCATCTAAGGGCCCTGCAAGTTCTCATGCTAACAGTTAGTCGACTAATACAATCTGAATTAAAAAACAAGTGCACTTTTATGCCCAATGGTTACCAGTTAGTTCATTTATTTTGTATTTAAGAGTTTGTGTAGATCTGAAATACAGGAATGAGGTGAATTTCAAGGGTAATTTTTGTACTGGCAGCAGTTTCCCTGGACACCAAAGAAAACGCAGTAATAAAAGCCTTTGCTTGCTGGTATGCTCTCTGAAGGTGAAGTCAGAAAATGCCTGTAGCTGTCAAACAGACTTGTACGTGTAGGTGAATGTCTTTGTGAAGACAACATTTAACATTCTATATGTCAGAAAAGACAGAAATTCACAAGGGTATGGGCAATTCAGTCTTCAGGTGTCCTTACAGGACATTGTGCTGTACCGTGAGCCAGAGGTGGTGGCTCCAGATCCGCATTGAACCTGCCCTTGACCCCAGTGCGAGGTCCGAATTGCTCTTGTTGATGGTGGCCATGGGATCTGGCGAAAAGGCTTCTGAATTTGCGAAGGTATCGAGAGCATGGGGAGCTCAACAGGCTTCATTGTCATCAAGCAGGTCACGCCTGTCCCCATGTACCAGACCAGCTCCTCTTCCAGTGTTGCTGAGATCTCTTCAGAACTCAGGGTCCGCCTGAACGCGCGTTGATATTGTGTAAATTGAGTTTAAATATGCTTCCCAACAAGAGGCTTGATGTGCAGATACAGTGTGCTGAAACACCCACTACAACGCTAATGCAATGTTAAAATCCCTCAAAAAAGAACGATTTTGCCTAGGAGCTCTTTAGGAGTTTGGGCAGGAGCTGTGTGAAACCTTCATCCTCACTGAGTTCTGCAGAATCTGGATATGAAGACATTTCCATGTAGAAAGGTCATGTCCTTCGAGAGTACATAACACACTTTGGAGAAAAACAGGTATTTGGGAAAATAGCTGCTAGGTAAGAGTACTGATTATATCTCATCTTAAATATCTCTATAAGAAAGTGAGAGCCAATTAAACTTAGGCAATATCTCCTTTAAAGGAATGCCAAAATAAGTAAAGACATTCATAGACTGAAGTAGTGCTCAGACAACCTGCGAAGGGTGATAAAATTGTGCTGGTAAAACTGTTGGCTGTTGTGGCAGGGTTTTATGTAGAGCCTGAACGAGGTCATTTAACTGGACCTGTTTGAGGGAAGGTGAAGAGTAAAATATATGTAATACAGCTAAAGAGGAAAGGAGAGGTGACCTAAACCACTCACCAGTCTGAAAACTGTGGATCAAGGAAGGAGAGGAGCTCTTCACCGCAGCGTGAGGAGATACGGTGGGTGGGATAGTAAAGGCACAGTTGGGTTGAGTAGAGGGAAATCTTCCCTGCTGTAGCATCTGTTCTTATAGTGTACAAATAATCTCCATGGCGAGCTGAATGCAACTTTGCAGGTAAAACAAACACCCAAGCAATGCGGCAAGAAGCTATGGGCGCAAAGGAATTCATCACAGAATGGACCCGAACTTGTCTCTTAAATCTCTACTAAATTGCAATATTTCAAACCCTCTGTTCTGTGTCAAGAAGATATTTGTACTAAAATTTCCAGGTTATTTTCAGAATTCAATGAAATAGGCCTATTAAATTATGGCTGTTTAAAACATCTAGAAATGAGGGTGTTTAACAGCTCTATTAAATGCCAAGTGGAGCTAAGGTGCAGTTCAACGCCAGTGACGCTGTCCAACCATCCTGGCAAGAAATGAGCCTGAAAATTCAGAAGAATGGAGTAAAACTGCCCAGCAATTCTTGCAGAGACTACTGTGTCTGGGCAAGCAAGCTGCGTGTGGAGATTGGGGTAATCAATCCACCGTGCCCGATTTTAACCGACATAGCCGTGAACGGCTAAGCTACTTACACGCAAAGGCATTTGGATGCAAGCGTTTCCAAGCCCATCTCTGCACCACGGGTAACAATGCACTCGCTGTGTGGAATTACCAGCAAGTCCTTGTAAAACGCTTAGCAATACCAGCGCCGTTCCCGTCAGTAGTATCAGCTCCGTTCCCGTCCCTAAAGGGTTTTGCTGAACGTCCCCTGCCAAAACGGCCCTTCCTGGCTGGGCAGCACTGGCAGAGCCAGCAGCCTCTGTCATCCATGCATGGCTTCCACGGCCCGCTTTGATAGGCACATATGTAACATATATCCTAAGCATGAGTAATTTTTCCCTCATCTCGTATCTAGCTTTGTAATCTGCTGTTTGCCCTCTTGGACCCAAGCAAGCCCGGAAAGTTGTCTAGTTTTTCCAGGCTGGTGCAATAGGAGATACAAGCTCTAGCCACAAATTTGCCTTCTTCCATAGCAGAGAAATGACTGGGAAGCCTACACAGGTGATTTTGTTCCCTTTGTAGTTTCAGATTACAGTGTTCTTATTTCCTGTACTAGGAACAGTTTGGGAAGGGCTGGTGCACTGATGAACAGTTGCTGCAGGTAGAAGTCACCAGCTCAGCTGCAGATGAGCTAACGCTTTCTGCAAACCGCGGTAAGATGCAGTAACGTGGAGGGTTGTAAAGCTTGGTGTCAGTTTGTAGCAGTCTGTGGATACCCTTTGGTTGCGTGCTGCCCATAAAACATCAGTCCTTGCCCTTCAGAGCTCCAGCTTTTCTGCTGGGTACATCCTACTCTGGAATACGTAGGGCTGGCAATTGGCTTTGATTTGCTAGAAGCCAAGTGGCAAGGACTGCGTGTGCCTCAGGCGCAGCCACCTCTGTGATTGCCACGGGTCATGACAGTGAGAGGGCCGAAGCTCTTAGTTATAGGGGATGAAAGTTATTTTGAGCAGCTCCTAAGCAAGAGCGGATGAATTTGTAAGGAACTCTTACGGACTTTTGATTTGTAAGCCATTCTCTACTACTTTGGTGAGCTAGGAGGAGAGAGATATCTTTCTTTTATGCACAGTCTTAGAATACATCCAAAAATGACATTTGATGTGTTTCGGATCGCCCTGAGAATGACCAGAAAGGAGGAAGATGAGGCCCTCACTGCGCTTCCCCCCGTGCCCGCAAGCTCTGCCAGACACCCACCCGTATTACCCCAACTCTGTCGTGTGAATTCGCTGCATCTTGTCTCGTCTTGATAAGCATAGAACAGATTAGGGCAAGTTAACATCCATGCGACCCCTCCTCGGAGGGCGTTTCAGCAACCAGCCTTCGCGCCGTCTCTGCAGTGCCCAAGGTAGCCGAGACGGATCTTTCTTTTGCCATCCTTGGCATCATTCCAGGAATTCAGGGTTTGGAAACCCAAACCCAACAGGCTGCAGTCACTGTGGCTTGCGAGCAGGTTGTGCACAAGAGCAACAGCAAAGCCAGCAGCTCGAGTGCTTCCCTTTAGGCCCTTCCAGTGCTCCAGAGCAGCAGACAGAGCAGGCTCGCTCTGCTCTGCTATCCTGGAAAACTAAGGCTCTTTGGGAAAAACAAGGAAAACCCTTCTGAAGACAAGCTCAAGGGGGTGGACGGTAGCAGGGTGGCCAGGGCTGTGCAGCAGCAAGGGACACCTCGGCTGTGATCCCCAGGGCTGTACCTGGTTGGGGGAGGCTTGACTGCCTTCTCCAGGAAGGAGCCACAGCTGAAAAAAAAAAAAAAAAGGAAGAAAATCTTTCTGGGTACTTTTGGATTATTTTAAAGCCAGTTGCTTTTTTTTTTTTTTTTTAATTAGTTTGCTGATTAAACATCTTTTATTAATACAATAAAACTCCTCTTAATCAGTGTAAACTGACTAGTTTCCCAGTGTTCTGCTAACAAAAGGGAACTCAGCACTTTTACTTCTCAAATAAGTAGGTTTTACCTGAGCCTCTGATGTGATCCCCCAAAGCAAACTTTAGAGTAACTTTATGCCGCCAAAAAGAACCTTTTTTTTTTTTTTTGTACTGAAAGCACAAGCTATGGAGAGGAAAACTGGCTCAAATCAGACTTTGCAGATATAAGAACTTTTTACCTCAGAATTGCTTGCAGGGGTCGGGTAGGTATTGTCGATACATCAGTATTAGGAAGAGCTTGGTAGGTGTTTTCCCACACTCGGACTCCACATTTCTCAGGAATATTCTTGGCTTTTGCATTTTTAATGAAAGCATATTTCTGGCTTTCTTTGTTTGCACAGAATAGCTTGCAAATGTGAAGTCCAAAGGCTCAGAAATCCCAAAGGCAAATGGAGGATCCATATTTATTGCTATTTAAAGTCATTCCTTTTAAATTCTGTTTCGTGACATTTGGGGTGAGACTTGGGGATTTTGAATGAGAAGATGCTTATGAAATCTGTTGCAAATTACTATCAGGTTTCATAAGTCAATCACAAATGTTACGGCCTAAAGCCATGTGGGTTTACCAGGCACCATGTGCATCATACCTGACCACTGAAGTCGTCAAAATGCAAGGGTTTTGCATGCTCATATCCGAGCAAATGACTGTTTTTTTAAGCAAGCTTTTGTTTAAGACCCACTCTCTGGAGCTGGGGCTTCTGTACTGCACCCTGTGACAGCGACAGTCTTGACTATGCTAGAAACTGACTACATTTTAGGCATGGATTTATATTTTAGCATTTAAATGCTTCGCCTCTAGATCTGGCATGCGACTTTGCTCCGCTGCCAGAGAATCATGTTCATCTCTCTGTGTTTAATGAGCATACCTATAAAAGACACCAAATTACATGAAACAGCACCCTCTTCTCACCACCCCAAAACCCAAATGTGCAAGAGAAACCCTGATTCTTGGTCTTGCTGTTCCCATCTAAAGTAATGCTGAATTTCCTATTAACCTTAGTAGGAACAGACTAAGGCAAACGCCAAGCCCTTTAAAAACTCCCTTCTATAATGTTTAATATAACACCAAAAAGACAGCACTGTCATGAAAAAAAAGTTGAGTATATCCCTTCTTGTCTTATTTTTTATAGTAAATCTAAAATCTTGTCATAATTCAAACAACAGCTGAGTTATCGTCCCATTTTCTGAGAGACATATAGCAACTTTGGGCCAGTCTGACGTGTTCTCCCCATTTTCAAACCATGAAGAAGAGGCAGAAGGTGTTTGACAGGGCTCGGCTGGTCTCACAAATGCAAAAATCAATGTTACCGCTCTCACAGACTGAGTGGGATGTTGCTTTTGAAGCCCCCTAAGTGACTTTCAGGTACAAACCATACATGTAGTTAAAAATAACCATCTTCTGAGCCACCTTGTCAGGACATTGGTTTGGCAGGCTCTTGGATCTTCTGTGGGCTTTTGGAGGTATGCTAGGTCCTGCTCTGGTTAAATATGCTTTCCCACTTCTTGGAATTTTCTTAGGACCACTAGTGCCACTTTTTTCAAAGTTTTTTCTACGTGAAAAGTTTTTGTTTGTTCATTTTCTGGTTAGTTGGTTGGATTTTTGCTTGGGAGAGATCAGTGTGACTTCACCCCAGAATTTTTTCTGTAGGTTTTTTGTTCTCTTGCCTTGGATGAGAACAACTGGTCAGGGCAAACGCTGTCTTCAAGACCTTGCCTGCCTCTTGGGCACTACTGTAACTCTTTTTTAATGCTTTATCTTAAATCAATGATAAAGGATCCTTGAGGCTGTAACTTTTCTATTCTGCTAGGAACCTGGACAGGATTTTTGTAAGACAGTGATTTACAAGGGCAGCATTTAATAACCCACCTTCTCTTTTTCTCTCCCCAATATCCCACACTGCTTGCCCACATCTTGCTTATTTTCTACAGGAGATATAGGACACCACTAATAAAACCAGCAGCCCCTGATGTGTTTTTATCTTGTAGAACATGGGGATGCTCGTGTCGATGCTATTGATCCCCAAGTATGGAAAATGTCCACTCACTAAGGAACTGGTGCAAATTTCGGCAGGAAATGGTGGATTTTAGGCTCAGCAGAGGGCCAAAGGACCTACATGTTTGTGTGAGTGCAGCCCAGATCCATTCTTGGATGTGTGGTTCATTAGAGCTGTGCTAAACTCCTCACCTCTCTCACAAAAGTAGGATCCACCTATAAAATAAAATAAAATAAAATAAAATAAAATAAAATAAAATAAAATAAAATAAAATAAAATAAAATAAAAAAACAACCTGGGAAAAATGGAATGGAAATGTTCAGACCGAAGCGGTTGTCACAGGCACAGTGACTGCTCTTAAATTATCTCTTTAAAAAAGCACAGCCGTAACCTCACTGGCAGCTATTTGGGACCCATTCTCTGCGGAGGTTTCAGTTAACAGGCTGTGTCACGGCAAGCACATGGACACCAAGGAAAATGCACCTAATTTTAAAGCAATGTTGGCTTTGGACAAACAGCTTTTCACAAAATCTTAAATCCTGAAGGCAAGGTAACGTCACATTTTCCTTAGCGCGAGGAAGAGCAACAAATTAATGTCGTTGAAGCAGAGGATTTAATGGCTGTTCTACAAATTAAATGCTACTTTCTCCTTAGGTTTATGATGTGGAGATACATCCCTGAGTGAAGTGTTGTAATTAAAAGTAAAACAGAGGCCTGGGGATGATGGATGTGACCTGCAGCGCCAGCACGCTGAGAAGCTGCTGTAATTTTTCCCCGGCAGAAGGGAGATGGTAGATTCATCATTAGGACAGCGAACATATTCAAGTGGGGGAAGCAATTACATCTAGACCTGTCTCTGAGACGCCTGCAACTGGTCTTGCACAAACTTTAATTTAAAATGCGGATTTTAGCGTCCTTTGAGAAACTTCATGCTTGTGTAGAAGCGAAGTGATGAGTCTGGCGGTGGCTACGTCCCATGGGGCTGGCCAGGTGTTCTTTGCATGAAGATGAAGAGACTTAAGACACCAAGTACTGGTGGAATATGTCATAAACCTAAAAATAAGAGCATTAAGTAGTTTAATGCCTTACATTTATAACTGAGTATGACTTATCCAGTGATCTCTGACAGAGTAAATTGCATTGTGCTATAGGAGCTTGAACTAGTGGACAAGATTAATGGTCATATAATGGGAGGAGAAGCCTGAAAACACTTTCTCGCTACAAAAATTAAGAGGCATTAATTTAGATGTAAAAAGGCATAAATATTTGAAGATATTGGCTTGCTAGGAGCAATAACATGTATAATAACAGCACTTTTCAAGTTTATTACTGTTTTAGGTACTGCAGATGGCTGGAAATTGTAGGGCTCTCTTCTATTGTGTCTTTCCCCTCTACCAAATTAACAAAAGAATGTTAAATCTTGGCTAGTCTTCATGCAGTGCATATGCTAGCTATGGAAATAGTTTCATTGTGCTGCTAAACTGAAGGAGGCAAGGCAAGATGTGAGAAAGCATGTGTGTTTTCGGTGATGCTGGGTATTATTTTGGGCCTCAGACTTATGTTCTGTGCATAGTGGAGCTCTTTGGAAGATGAACACACTTGCGTTTTGTGTTTGCCAGCACATTTCTGTTTTGAGTGGTTGCATGTTTCGGGTGCTACTGAGTGTATTTCAGGACAGGAACTTATGTTCTCTATAAACTGAAGCTCTTTAGAAGGTTGAGTGACTTCATACTTGGCAGCGAGCTTCTGTTTGGAGTGATTTCATCCCAACTGGCCATGCAGACACCCCTTCCCCATCAGTATGTCACTTCGGATGACGAGGAGGAGATTGCCCTGATCCCAGCCTGGCTCCTGCTGGTGGGAGCAGTGGAACATGGACCAGTGCGGGGATGAAGCAGAGACACAACGCACAGGAGGCTGAAGCTGGCAGAGCCCTCGTTCATTTACTGCAGGTTTTTGAAGTGTCCAGGTGAGACAAGGGCTTGCAGATAGATGATGAACAGTATCCTAGGGAAGGGACGGTGATGTTGCAGTGGGATGTTGCCCTCTGAGCTTGTCTCGGTGCCAGTATTTGCGTGGGTAGTTGGGGACCTTGTGGTCTTCTCTCTTCTGGACAATCAGTTTATGGCTGTAGGTCCTGAGCTATCGCAGTTGCATCTGAAGTGTGAAACACGGGTATATCCAAGCGTTCTCCAGTTTTACACCCTCACCCTGAGAGTTTCCCTATCAGCTCGCAAAATGGATGAGAAAATTTTATGTATCCATGTATAAAAACAACTTTTGTAAGGACCAATGTATAACACATAAATCATCCTCTGTAAAATCAGCAGAAAACAGGCAATTTGTATTTTATTTTGAATAGCATCAGCTATTGGAAAACAGCTCCTATTCTGTCCTACCCCTGGTCTAAGGAAAGCAGACCTACACAAGAGCACAGCGCCTTTGCTCGTGCAGGTTTAATATCACTTTTGTGCAGCTCATGTTGCTGTTACTGCAAATACTGAATTACGTGTTTAACACTTCCTTTTTCCTTATTTTAGGCTCAGTGGGAATAATTGTACTGGTTTTGTCCACAATTTCTTGGCAGGCGAGCAGCCGGGCTTTCTTGGAGTCAGGCCTCGTTATTGTTCAGTGAATCGTAGCTCAATTTTTATTTATTCTGGTTCTGAATTCTTCAGCATGTATGGAGCGGCCCAGGGGATGTGGGGAGCAACGGAGAGGCTCCTGGTTTTCCTAGGCACCCACACTTGCTGAACACAAGCACATTCTCTTATTTGTGCCTTGTGCACATACAGGAGCAGTGCACAAGCCCAAATAAATACCCTGGTCTTGCTGTAGGTCCCCCTTCAAACCCCATCTGGGATGGGAGTCCAATCTCCTCCTCATGATCCCAGTAGCTGCCTACAATTTTCCGTAGTGTTCATTTTGAGCTCTATTAGATGGTTTTCCAAGTAAAATGACCAATGCACTGTTCAAAACTTGATACAAATGGGAATCATTTTGCTTAATAGATTTCAATGCCAGAATATTTGCAGGAAAGTGTGTTAAACCTCCTCTGAAGTTAGTAAATATGGCTAAAAATGCTAAAGCAGTTTTCTTTAAATGGTCAGGAATCAAACACAGACTCGTGTAGGGAAGACCTTCATTACTGGCAGTGTGTTTATTCCAGCCTGCTTGCAATACAGCCTCCTTGGTGCTTTTCCTTGCAAGAAAACCCCAGCGTGTCACCAGGAGCACCCCTTGACTTTGCTCCCAAGCAGCCACCCAGCCAGTTTGCTGATATCCAGTTTCATGGAAAAACCTTGCTGCGTGGGGCACATCCAGGTGGGAATTGTGACCATGAAGGAATTTCCTTCCCATCATGTGTTTCTGCCTGTGCCGCTGCCGTGAGCAAGAGCTGAATCCCAAAGCCAGGTGCCCCTCTTGGAGGTCACCCGTGAACCTTGGGGGCTTCAACAGCAGCGAGGCAGGAGCTGAAGGAACCACCTGTGTGTGTGTGCTGTGCTGTAATTTATGTTAGCGAGCAGCTTTAAATTATGCAAATTACCGTCTGCACTGACTCTGCCATCTGGAAGAATTTACGCCTATGGAAACCTGCCGGGGCAATGTGAGTGTCGCTGGAAAGGGAGGTTGGATGGAGCAAAAGCAGCTTGTTCTGCAGAAAGAAATGGTTCGCCCGCTACAGTCCAGTGGTAAAGCTGTTCTTCTGTAATTTGGGAGTGCTGGAACAAACGTGGGAAGCTCTGTGGTGTTTTGGAGGCTTCTTTGCTGTCAGGACTTGATAAAGAGTAGGAGGGTAAGGCGGTATCAGTGGAAACACAAGGAGACTGGTCAGCAATCTCAGGGTATGCACTGGGGAGCTGCTGTAATGAGAAAAATAAATAATAAAATAAAATAAAATAAAATAAAATAAAATAAAATAAAATAAAATAAAATAAAATATTTTTTTTTCCCTTTTGATGGGGAGAGATTTTGCAGCCATCCTCCACGGAATTGTCTGGGGTACTGCAATTACCTATTGCAAGGGTAAAATACTTCAGGCCTTTATTGCCTCTCCAGAGCATCAGCTACCTTGCTCTCTAAGGTCAGTGCAAACTTGTTTGGTTTCTTCTCTCCTGAAGCAATTGCTCCCTTGAGCTGAAGAGTTTGCCTTTGAGCGAGGTCACTTAATGGCACAGGCAGTACATTCCCAAAGCACATCGCTCAACGAGCAGATATTGCCTCACTTTCATCTCCCAGAGGTGCCAAGCCAAGCCCCGCGTGGAGCATGTTACAGTCAGCAGGAATGGGATGCGGAAGGGTTTGCTCTTCAACAAGTACCAACAGCAAAAACTTTTGTTTTTTTTTTAGCAAATCTGCTTAAATCTTTCATCCCAGCTTCATCAGTGCCTCTCACATGTAAGCAAGCAGCAGGCTTTATCAGTGTTGTGTCATTTATTAGGGTGAGCAGCACGCTCTGCGTACCAGTAATATTCTGTAAAGCGGAGTGGTAATTACAGAATGCTTTGTCAAATTTTATTATCTGTTACTACAAAATATTGCATGCACTATTACAGGAACTTATTGAGAGACCTTCCTGACTGCATGCTTATTAACTCGGTAGGCATAGCACTTAATTTAAAAAAAATAACAGTTGGAGACCGCCAGCGATGCTCCCATAAATGCATGCCGGCTTCTGCTGCAATGCAGAGGGGAAACTAATGGTTCCCATTTAGACTTGGCATAGCGTAACCCTACAGAGCTGACTTACCGTGATAAACTATTGTCATTGAATTGTATTCCCACAAGCCATTACTATAGCCTATTTAAAAAGCATAACGCGGTCTCATGGATTTCTAATTATTTGTAAGATGAAGGGATAAAACCTCATAGTGCAGTTTTGTTTTTTTTTTTTGCTTGCTGTTCTCATAACTTCCAAAGCAACTCTGAGTGCTTTGTCTTGTTCCATTACTCTTTAATAAACTGCTCTTTAATGAAATGGGTCAGCAATATCTGTGAGGTGCTTTTACCTTGGATTAAAAGTCTGCATTACTGGTTTTAAAGGGTGGGTTGGTGGACAGTGGAGGAACAGCAGCAATTTTTGAGCAGGCCCCTCCTGCAGTTTCAGACAGCAGGGGAGGAACCCACACCAAATGTCTCTGCTCGGAGTAGTTGTGTACAAAAGGTAGAAGTGAACTCGGTGCTTGTGGTTGGGTCCGAACGCCGTATAGAGACAAAAGCTTAGAGAGGCTGGTTCATCTTTTCTGATTCTTTAAAAAGACCAGCAGCCGTGCAGTCCACACGGAGCTAGTGCTGTCACAGCTCGTTTCTCCTGAGGTGGTGTTCCCTCTTGAATAACGTCCTCGGACTGCTCCTCTGGAGCAGGACTGCTACGTGTGCACTCTTCACCATGTCCTCCACCATTGTTATTCAGAACAATTTCATCAATTTTCTGTGCAGAAATAAATTCCTGGTCCTTGCAGACACGGTCCTTGGCTTGGAGACCCTTCAGCCAGGAGGAATCTCCCTGGCAATGCGCCCTGCAGAGCGCCTGGCCAGCTCTCCAGCACCGCCTGCCCACGGGCTACCAGCAGGCTGCTTGTTTTCTCTGGAGACATTTGGCTGCCGGGAAAGAGGAATTCCAGGGAAAGAGGCCAAGGCAATGACAGCCATGAGGATGGCTCCTCTCCTTGCCAGCATCTCCGTGGTAAGGTCAGATACCTTTCTAGAAAACAGATCTGGTTATGTTATCCAGAAGATGGTCTTCAGCGTGCCCTGAAGTCATGCCTAAGTTTTCGAATTTTACAGTGTAATTCCTGAATAGGAGGATCTGTCAAGGCAAGAGCAGAAAACCTTGTTTCACCCAGCGGGAAGAGTCAGGCCTAGCACATCTGCCTGTAGGTTGGGTCATTGCTCCAGTGTGTCTCACAAAGCCTGTGTTACCAATATTTAGGCTTTGAAAAAGCACAACAACTTAATGTATGGTGGCAAGAAAAGTAATGGTCCTGTTGTAGATACAATAAGTATCGATTGAACATATGGTGCTGCTTCTCTGTCAGGTGGAATTAGAAAGTGAAAACATAAGATTTAAATAGAAATCCATTTACTTTCTCAGTAGCTTTTACTGCCTCTGTGCTAAATTTAGTGATAATTAAGTTCTTTCTGCTTGCAACAATTCACTTCCTTCTCTTTCTTGTGGTCAGCCCTTTTGCAGAAGCACAAGTGCTTCCCGGCACCGTGTAGCACTGCAACGAGCAAAGGCTTGCCGTTTTAATCAAGGTATTGGGAGCCAGGAGAGCACAGCTTATGGAGGAACTGGCGTCGTGTTCAGCCCCTTCAGGCCAAGCTCCTCAGTGAGCGAGGAAGAGGAGGGCAGAGTTGTGCTGCCTCATCCATGCACCTGGCACGGGAACAAGACATCCTGGCCAGTGGGATGGAAAACGGGAGTTGGCAATCTGGATGAGTTCAGCCTGGCCTGTGTGGTTGGGCTGGGCTGCTTCAGGTCCCCATGCTTTTGAGTGTTGACACCTTGAGTGTTGGCTTCGTCTACCTACAGAGGAAGGCAACACTTCCTCTCTAGAGAAGGGTTGCTCAGCAAGAGAATGTTCAAAGCCCTGAAGAAACCCAGCACCTCAGAGAGTCTTTGCATATACCTAGGCTCAATCCTACAAACGGATTTAGGGCTTACGTTTTGTGCTAGTCTATAATCCTTGTTGAAAGCCTCTCATGGTGAACTCCAGATTTAAAGTAACGAGTCCATGCCTTCCTTTCCCATTGGGAAGCCGCATGCAGGTAACAGAGAGGTGGTCTGCCCTGCGTGGCCAGTCCCTGCCGGGGCTTGCGAACCTGCCCAAGCACTGAGATCATCTCTGCAATCTTTCTGACGATTAATAGTCGCTTGCTCTGGGCGATTACACAACGTTATTGATCTGACCTTTCCTTCCTACAGCTAAAGTTTACCCACTTGTAAGGAGTTTTCTAGAGAGCAACTAACTTGACCTTTACTGTTTTCAACAGGCCATGATAAATGGACCCGGTGCCAACATGTGCTTTTTCTTTAAACACAAATCTCCAGATTTTGTCAGGTACATTCTGTTAATACTGCAGTTCCCAGAGATATAATCATAGCATTAAGGCAACATCTTCAATTTAACATTTATGTAACATTTTTCTGTATCTTCCACCCTTGCCTCACCATACACACAAATTGACTCCATAGGGATGTGACTTTGTGTGGCCATTTGACCTTTTCTTCTGCTTTTGAGTCAATAAAGTTCACTTCCGTGACCTTATTGCAGGTTGGCAGTGAATATGTTTTATGATAGTGGTATTTCTTATGTCCTTGTACTATTAAACTTAGTGAAAACAGGTTGTTTCGTATGCACTCAGGTGTCTGTAAGACCTTTGGTGCAATAGGTTTAATGTTAAAAGTGAGAGTCACTGTGAAAATATCTTGAAAAGGAGATTTATAATGAGATGGGTTCTTTCATGTGTGAGCTAAAAGGCTTTATCTTGTTTTCTGATGAATGAAAATTTGAAAGAGCTGATGAGTTCTCTTCTTCCTGTCACTTGGCTGGGGAAACATGGCATTTAGAGAGCAATTTTTCTCACAGTGCTCTTTTGGGCATCTCACACCCATGAGTTCAGCGGTTCCACCTGTGCTGTTGGGAACCCAAAGCAGAAACTTCTAAGGTTTGTACGATGGATAACCTATATGGTGATTCCTGACAGTGAGAACACGGGTTTTCTTATCAATAGGTATTTGAGTTTTCTTTTGCTTGAAATAATTACTGCAGCATATTTGTTTAGTCTGGGAATGACTAGATCACATTAATATTTTCTAATACAGGTAACTAAGTGCCAGCACTGATGATGTTATCCCTATGGGCTTGCAATGAGATGGTTAAAAAAAAAAAAATAAATAAAAATCTTTTGGCAGATGAGCTGAAGCCTTCCAAAAACTCAAATTACCATTACCACAGTGTGCAAGCTGCAGCCATGCTGCATCCTTCACAGCAGGATGGAAGGAAGGCCCCAGCTGCACAGTGTATCCCAAAGCAAACCCTTAATGTCCCTAGCCCAGCCAGCTCTGCAGGCTCTACCAAAGCCCTCCAGGCTCTCTCCTCCTCACTGACCAGCCAGGCTTCTTGTAGAGCACAGATTAATAGGCTCATTAGTGGCAATGGAGGCTACGTGCCCTGCCTGCCTGATTTACTAATGATGCTCAGGTGTCTTTCTGCTGATCCGTATCACTTAGGGAAAGCGCTGAAAAGTATTTAGGAGAATATGTGAGAGGGGGGAAATGTTGCTTTGCCTTGCCTGGGGAGCCTGTTGTGGTGGTTGTCTGTTTGCCAGGTGAGAAAGCTCTGCTCAGGTTGCTTGCGGAGCAGCTCCCTTGCTGTTGCTGCAGGGTCTCCATGGATCCTGTGGCTCAGCTCCAAATGCAGCCCATGAAATGGCAGTAATTTCAGCATTAAAATGAATGGGCCCTTTCTACCTTTCCAGCTGGAGAGCATCCGGGGCTGGTTAATGTGTTTGTTCTTTTGTTTGCAAACACTGCTGTTTTCAGCTGCTCTTGCGGTGGTTGGAGATGGGGCCTCACGTCTGGTTCCAATTGCTCTTATGACTTTTAAACTTTCCTAAGAACATAGTAAGGGAATAGTAGAATAGTAATGTCTTCTCTGTAAATCTCAATGGCAAAAATGGTCTCACAAATCTCAGATGCAGAGAGATGAAGTAACAAAAATAATTCAAGATGGTATTGTATAATGTGGCTGTTACAATGTGAGTTCTGACTGAACCAGCTGAAGATACTGCAGCAGGTAAAGCTAGATTTTGTGGTAAGTCAATCTGCTGGACCAAGACAAGGGACTGCAGAAGGCCGAGAGGCCTTAAGGACTCTTGCAAAGCAGTTGCAGACTCCTCCCTGCTATACCTAGACTTGGCTTATTTGCCTTCAAGTTCCTGGCTAAGCAACAGCAGGTTTAAGTGCAGCTTTATCTCTTACAAAAAGCTGTAGCCTCTGTAAAACTTCAAGGGGCTGCATTCTAGTCAGACTGGGGGCTTCCGTGAAGGCAAGGCCTTCTTCAGGACTGCCTATTGGCATCTCATATATGGACGATGGCAGAGCAGAAGTGGCCTCAAGGCAGGTTTCATTAGCACGGTTCTAATGTGGAGTCTCTGGGCTGCAGGTCTCCTCCTATGGAAAAGCCGCAAGGAAGAAGTTCCCTTCCAAGCTGGGAGATGCTGAATGAGCTGTCTGCAAGTTCTGGATCAGTTCAAGTCAAACTAGATAAAACTGATCTAAGCTGAGGAGCAGGGATGGAGTCACTTAGAGACTTCTGAAGAAGGGAGGGGGAAAAAAAAGTCAATTTTAGTGCACTTAACTGAGCCTGACCCTTGTTTTTTCAGAGCTGCGAGTCTTTGCAAAAATCAAAACAAAATTACTCCAGAGACAATGCTCTTTCTATTCCCCATTAATCATCACTATATGTATCTTCACAGCTTGAAAAAAATCATTAAAAACTGAAGGTTGGTATGAACTCTTAATGCACGTGGCTAAGGCTTAGGGATCTGCACCCTTCAGAAGAATTGGCCTTGTGCTGATACCAAGACTAGACATGGCTTTAACAGAGCTGTTTTGGGGGCTCCTGAAACTCTAACAAAGTTCTCCAAGCTTCAGAAATCTCTAGTACATTTAGCCCTGCCATTTCAAGGTCTCACTGAATCCCCAACAAACTATATATTATATATATGTTCACACATACACTGTTACTGGTGCGGTTTTCTCAGCAGCTACTCTAGTAGAGCGGGTGTAAGGGAGTGAAGGAAAAAGTCATTGCTATTCTAGTAACTCAGGCTAAAAAGCCAAGATCAAGATGCAGAATTGCACGGCAAGATATTGAGAGCTCCTGGCTGTGCTTCAGCGGCAGCATGGAGCAAGCTCAAGATTGAGCTCTAAATTGGTGGGAAAAGGCATTGGATTCCTGTTTTCTTTCTCTCACGGCTAATCTGTGGGTGCAAATCTATTTCCTGATGGTGGAACTATAGGGAAAATGCAAATCTTTGTGCAGCCTTTTAAGTTTCTAGCATAGTTTATTGTAACGTGAGAAAGAGTAATTCATGTGTAGGCAGGAGTTAAAAAAGAGTTCAGATATGAATGAAGAATTTTTGGTGAGTTTTTTGGCATGTTTATGTGTGTGCATATATGGATAGATCTGTGCCACGCACATGCACAAACGTGGTGTAAATGAGTGTCACCTTTGGGCATAATATCCAAGAACTGAAAGACATAAGGGTGTGTTTCCTATCAGACCTTTTCTTCCTCTGATGGGGAAAAAAAATCTCTACATTACTATGCGGTAGTACTAGTACGAATTTTATTGTCATCGTGGATCAGCCAGGTTGATACCTATTTGCTGATAAATGACAGGCTGCATTTTCCTGTCGTATCCAGTCTGGTGTTGAGTTATGACACTGGGATCCAGCATGCGGTTTCCAGGCAGTTTGCTGCACGCAGCTCTTGGCTTCTGGCTCCAGAGAACTGCCGTTTTCATAAACAAAATCAAATCCATTCCACTCCTAAACATGGATTTTTTACTTTCTTTTTGCTATGATTGAAGTGGAATATAGAAAAATAGAATATATTTACTATTTAATGTTTGGATGATTAAGAAATAGTTTTATCCTGGGTGTTTGAAGTCTATATGTCTGTTAAAATATTTCTTTTAAATAAATGTGGAGAGGAACAGATACCTGTGCTTAGATAGATGAATGATGCATAATGAAGGAAGATATCCTTTCTCTCTTGGAGTTCAGAATTAAAATAAGAATGATTGTCTGCTTGTAAAGCTTACATTAGAAAGTATCAGTGTGTTAAATGGTGCTTGGTGCATAGCTTATATATCCTTCTTTCTCTTGAACTACTCTCATAAAAATGCAGATGTCTTGGTAAAATGCAGTTTCTCTGCAAGTCTGTCCCGTGAAATGGACATTTATTTCAGGAAGATTAGGTTGGATCCAAGTAAGTATCTTGAATTATCATGCTGAAATCTTGTTGTTGGATGGCATAGCGACACCAGACTTTGAAAAATAGGATGCTGTTATTTGAAGGCTTCTTTCTTGCCACATCACCTCTTGATGTACCATCTATTATTTCTGCACTTTGTATGTCCGTCCATGACCTTTTGGAAATCGGGGTGGGGAGGGGGCGGCAGGGTTTCCTGGGGCTGTTCTCCTCGAAGCAGTGAAGATGATGGCTCTTTGAGAAGAGTGGCTGAATAAGCCTGTGAACCTGATTGACCGGGAGCCAAATATTGATGTATGTGGGGGAAAATCCTCCTTTCCTTATAACGTGTTGCCTTTCCCACTGACGGGAGCAGGGACATCCGGCGGTACTCAGCTCAAAAAGAGAATGGGGCGACGTCTGCCCCTTTGGTGGGGAGGGACATGGCGAAGCTCCTTGCTGGGGCTGTCACTCGGAATGGCCCTCGTGCTGCGGTCGGAGCGAGGCAGCTCCGCACGCAGAACGTGGCTTCCCCTCGGAGCGGGCCAAAGTGCTTCATTTGGAGGAGAGGTGTCCTTGGGCTCGCATGGAAGTGCTTGATTTAAATACATGAACCCACTCACTGGGGCATTCAAGGAACAAAGCTGAGCTTTTCCTGTTTGCAATTATAACTGTAAACATAAAGAATGAAATTGTTTAAATGGTTTGTACGGTGTCAGTTTACTCAGCATTAAAATGTATTAACAGGGCAGCTCAGACAATGGCTTTGGTAGCCCAGATGCTAAATTATTAATATTCCCATTAAAGCAGGTTTATCATTTGGAGTTACACTAGTGTGCTGGGGAAGGCTCTGCTTGTGGCACCGCCCTCATTGAAGCGATGCTGTCCCAGGGTAAAAGGGAAGTCAGCCGAGCTCTTCAAGCCAAGGTCCTTCCAGTTCACAAGTTGTGGCAGAAGCAATGGTCACCTCAGAGGATTGGCTTAAATGTTCACTTAGAGCCCTTGCACTCATTTTTTTCATCTTTCCAATGAGATTTCTATCTTATCCTCCACCTCTGCATTTCAGCATGTCTGGTACTTGCTGCCTTCATTCCCACAGGCATTCGTGCACGACTGCCACATCTGGAATTTCACCCTGCAGGACAGGGGCAACAGAACAGCTGCTTCTGTACAGACAGTTTGGACTAAATGGCTTGAGATGAATATAAAGAAGAAATTTGTATTTACCATTTCTCACTAGAGTGCCCAAATTCAAATGTAGGGGCAGCAGCTGGCCTTGCAGGTCATCTGAGCCTCTCCATCAACATTTGAAAGTGTTTTATTTCATCAAAGAAGGAGCTCTTTAATTGACAGAATATAGATAAATGGTTTCAAGCCTCTGAGAGTTCAGGACAGGCATTTTTGGCTTTTGTGAGTGCTCTCCCAACTTATTTACAGTAGAGCAAATACTGTTTTTAGCATATGCCCAAGTGGCTAAATGGTCTCTACACGGTTTGAGAGCTCTGGATTTATTTTAGTGGATGCTTAAAGTGTCTGGGTCACTGTGTTCTCCCAGTTACATTAACCAGTTTAAGAAATATGGGCTACCTGCAGCCTACTCTCTTCTGCCTTCTTGGAAATCTGCCTGCTGGAAAAGGCAGCAATGGCCAGAGAAGAGTAGCTGAAATAATTGTAATTTGTTGCTGTGGAGATAGAGAGGGTGTGGGACGGTGCAGGAACCGCTGGGCTGTGGAAACGTCGCTTTTATCCAGCCAATTGGTGTGAAAAAGAACAGTGATTCCTGTTGTGTATCATATGCATCCAAACGAGACCGTATCCCACAAGGTTGTTCTGATTTATCAACCTCATAAATATTCACCATGACAACCCAGTTTCTAGAGTTACAAGAAACTGTGAAGTCATTTGGGGAATTAGTGTTGATTATAATAATTTGAGTTTTGGGCCCAAAAGTGTAAATGATTTCTACAGGGCTGTAGTACTGCAGTTATTTATCTCTTGTTCTAACAAAATATCAAAGTTTTGCCACCGAGCAGATGTCAAAGATTTCCGCTGCTTGCATTGCCAAACTATGATTTTTATTAGGGGTAAATTTTTATTGAAATTATTAAGGAATTTCACCTTCAAAGATCTGCTCCAAGAAATACAAAGCAAATAAGTTGGGGAAATCCTCCTTTCTCCTTAGTATTAAAGAGAACAGAGGGTGACAGACGCATTTCTCTGAAGATACGGTCTTATTAACTAATTACCGAATTTGGGCTTTTTGTGTATGAAGATGATACTCTTTCAACATTAGTTTTTCTTAAGCTGTTGTGTTCGCACAGCTCCAGAGCATGCCACAGGTTTCCTTGAAAAAAGGAGGGCCCTGCAGTCCTCCAGACAAGCCCAGCTTAATCACTGTGACCCTCTACATAAAGTGAAGCAAGTCACTTGGTTTAAGCTTGGGCTTGGATATTAAGTCTGATGATAACTTAAATCTGCTGTATTTGTGCAAAGCAGGGGTTGAGGGGTGAAGTTTGTTTTTCATGACTCGCATGGTACAAATGGACTTCTGCTCTTCAACGGAAAAGGAACATTTTAATTGGGAATTACAGAGCGTTCTGCAGGACTGTTGATCATAAGGCCACGCACGGTGCCACGCTGCTGCGCTGGAAGGGCTCGGGTGGTCCTTGCTGCTCCTTGTTCCTCTGAACCCAGGGTAACTAATGCAGCCCAAGGGAAGAATGGGCCATAATTTCCAGTTCTCTGGAAAATCAGCAGCAGTGTCGCTTACATCCGGGGTGCACCTACACGGACTGGATTAAGATGGAATCTGTTGGAGACAATTCTTAGAAATGATGAAATTAAAGACTCAGAAAAATATTTGTTAATCATATTCTTATATGTCATCTTCAAATCAGATATCAGAAACTCTTACAGACACAACTTTCCCTGCTGTGGTTTGGGCTTTGGAGACTTTTTTTTCTTCCTTTGGCTCTCTTCCAAAGGGCCTCAAGTATTTGGGAAGGGAAAGACTGGAGTTACAAACACTTTAGGATTTCCATTTGATTTATTTTTTTTTCTTTTCAATTTGTTTGTTTATAGTATTATTCAAGCTGCAGCGCTGTATAGCTGTTATGCAGCCTATGGCATTGATTTTACATCCAAACTAATTAGGAATCTGCATGGGAACTTGTGGCTTCGGTTTCTTTCCTCCTGTAAAAGAACTTTCTGCTATGCCTGGTTGTACACTATTAAATACTGCGCTCTTTTTCTGGGCAGTCTTCTGTTTGATAACTTGTTGTGGTATTAAGAACTCATTGTAGAGTTAATGAAAGAGCGAAGCTGAAGGTTGACCATGAAGACAAGCACATTCCCCAACCTCCGGAGGTGTTTCAAAGTAGATGTACTGTCCTTTGGTGTTTCTGGTCCAGCAGCGAGAGCAAAACATGGTCCTCCCTTTCTAAAGGGAGATATCTTGAAGAAAAATCTGTTTCTGAATACCTGAGTGCTGTCGGTGTGCATTGCCTAGGAAACCTACTCTGCGCACTGTGTGCGTCCTTGCTGTACGTGCTACGGGGACACTTAGTGCTTGGGTTTTTCTGCAGGTGGTTAAACCCCACGGTGAATATTAGAATGGAGGAAACACTCTATGGACATCAAAGTGTAGTGACTCTGTCTTAATTTGGAGGTAGTTCCTCAGGGTCGGGGTGAAGGCTGAGGACATTGGCCTGAGCACGAACAGGCAGGAACATGCTGGGGAGCAGCACGTTAGCTCGGGAAGGGTGATGGAAACCATCGTTGGCTTAATATGTAAAGGATTTGTATTTTCTAAAATGCTGCCGAGCAATATCCAAAGGCATATCTGCAGTTTAGAAATCTAATATGTGCCCCAATGTCTCAGCAATGGCTCTGGGCAGTAGTCATATTTCTATAGACATTGCATAAAAGTAGCTGTAGCAATGCTAATTTGTGTGTTGTCTAGGGAGCAAACACAGATCCTCAGAACAAGACTAATCTCCATCTGTGCTTTTTTTCTAATAAAAAGGAAGAGCACTAAATAATTAACATAAACAAATGAAAACTAATTCGCCAATTTTTAATTTTTACCCAATTGCATGATCCATGTTAATGAATAATTTACAAGGCTGAAATGGATATAAAATTAAAATATTTCTCTAGGGTTCTGCTGTATGTGTTATCTGAACATCCTATCTGACTGTTCATTTATATATATATATGTATATATATATATAAAAAAAAGAGTAAAAAATAACCCCAGAGAAAACAGCATTCAGCATGAGCCAGGCTGTAATAAAAAGAGCTACAGACTCCAGAGGTTTTACTATTTCCTTATAGACATGGGATCATTTGTCTGAGGCTGTTTTTGAATTATTCATATAAACTGTAGCTCTTTGCTTTCAGAGATTGAATGCGACCGGCTTCTATCATAGGGTTTCACATGCTGCTTTT
>JAYECN010308798.1:0-76292 GCA_035222435.1 Microcambeva ribeirae | reverse complement strand
GGGAGGCCACACCTGGAGTGCTGTGTCCAGTTCTGGGCTCCCCAGTACAAGAGGGATGTGGAGCTGCTGGAGAGAGTACAGAGTAGGGTGACACAGACAATTAGGGGACTGGAACATGTCCCCTGCAAGGAGAGGCTGAGAGAGCTGGGCCTGTTTAGCCTGGAGAAGAGAGGGCTCAGGGGGAGCTTACCAGTGTGTACAAATATGCCAAGGGAGGGTATCAAGAGGATGGGGCCAGACTATTTTCAGTGGCAGCCAACAACAGGATGAGAGGCAATGGGCACAAACTGAAACACAGGAAGTTGCACCTGAATATGAGGAAAAACTTGTGAGGGTGACAGAGCACTAGAACGTATTGCCCAGAGAGGTTGTGGAGTCTCCTTCTCAGGAGATCCTCAAAACCTGCCTGGACTCGATCCTGTGCCATGTGTTCTAGGTGTCCCTGCTTGCGCAGGGTGCATGGACTAGATGATCTGAAAGGTCCCTTCCAAACTCAACTATTCTGTGATTCTGTGAAATCTCTACATGAGTAACAGGTATCCCATTTTCACATTTTGATCTCTGTCAGGAAGATGAGAAAACATGAAAGGTTGAGATTTTGATTTCATCTTTCAAATCTGAAAGATGACCTACAGGACCAGGTTTGTATTTTAATCCACATATATAGCAGACCTGCTTGAACAGCACTGTACAGAGGCTTTCCCTTTGCCTTCACTCGGTGCCTTTTCCTATCTCAAGGTCATGCAGTATACTCGGTCTAAACCACAGACTTCTTTTGTGAAGAACCATAACTTGCTCCTGGGGGCAAACGAATGATCTGTCCAACAGGAAAGCTACACTTGGTGAGTTAAACATACTGTCAGCTGATGCATGAGTTGCACCGATATCCTTGGTGAGCTGTGCTACAACCCCTGGTATGGGTCACCAGCGTAAGGGAGCACTTTTGCATTTTCTGTGGCTATGCAAAGCAGACCATGATATACATGACATTCCCATAAATTAACACTTGAGTGTTTTACATGACACATCACTGGATGAAAGAACATCCTTGGAGATATTTAAAAGCCGACTGAACACAGGCGTTGGCAACCTGCCCCACGTGACCCTGCTTGACCAGCAGGGTGGGCCACATCATCTCCACAGGTCCCTTCCTATACCAACTCTTCTATGTTTCCATGATAATCAGTATTTTGGGAACTGAATAAAAAAAAAAAAAAAAAATCAGTCAATAATCAAAAAGCTTTCTTTCCGATTTTGCCTGTATTTATCTGTATAGTCTGTATAGGAGTAAAACATTCCTTTATTGTGCTGCTGAATATATCTGCTGAAAGTTTATAGTAAGGAACTGAGTATCAAGAATTAGATGAATATCCAGCTCTGGCTTCACTATAATGTAAGTTAAAACAGACAATATTTTCAGTGGACTTTCAAACAGAATGACTTCTCCACAGAACTGGCAGATTCTCAACATATCTCAGAATATGGCCTATGACTAAAAACCTTAGAGCAAAAAAGAAGAGAATTTATAAAAGTAAATATTTTGATATCAAGATTGAATAATGTAAATATTACTGTAAAAAGTAATTGTTATGATTTGATACTACACTAATTGTAAAAGTTTATATACTAAAATATTTAAAAATAATTATTATGTCACTACAAATCTGAGAAAATACCAGTCAATCAATCGAATAGGTAAATAGTATGGACATTATGTTCTCAGCCATAATCTACCCACATTCTTGGCCAGAAATTCCACGATACAAATTATTCACTTAACACAGCTATCCGTGGTATTTTTAAGTCACCAGCTACTCCAGGATTCAGACATCAAAAATGTTTTGCCATTACACAATGTTCTTCAATCAAATGATCTTCTCTACATGACCTTAAGCAAATTGATATTATATAAAACCATTCATTGAAAAAGTAGTTTATTTAACCTTAAAATAACCATGACACTGAAATAAATACTATTTGCTTCTTCAAGAATTCAGGTCTCTATATCTTTAATTTTATTAAATCGCTTTCTGTACAGCCTTGTACTACAGCACAGCTAGTACAAAAAAATTGTAACAGCACAGGAGAGTTAAAATTCTACTCTAGATATTTTCTTTAAGATCTGGTGTTTAACCTAAGCGGAAAAAAAATGTTTTAAAATTTGAAATTCAGAATCTTTACTTCTCCACTTAGGAACACAATACTTTGGCAAAAATAAGAGTTAGTAATTATAACTGAAAATTTCCACAGGAAATCCTTTGAAATGTTATTACAGGTAAAACACCTAGACTGTTATTTTTAAACGGTATTTTCTGCATTGGAAGATTCATCGAATATTTCAGTGTACCAGGAAAACCTAAGATTAAGATGAAGTGGGTTCTGCAAAGAACCAATAAAATGCAAAAGAAAGGACAGTATTCTTATCAGTAGAGAGGATCAACAGATTTTGGAGCAGAAGCAAATCAAGCTAGTGAGCTGACAGATCAAGGTGCTTGTAAAAGCAGCAAGAAAGTGATTTTTGAGAGGGTAAAGCAATTAGGAGAGTGCCTAAGTGCAACCAGAGAGTGACCTGTGCAGGCAAGACCATTCATTAACAGCTTAAGAGGGGAATGAGAATTGTGACGATGAAAACAAAGGCATGACCTACACACGGAAGAGATGAAAGAATAAGCCACCCTAACAGACGAGGATAGAGAGGTTGCTGAAGCTAAGAAGGTCAAGGGGGACATCAACAAGCACAGCGTAGGTATGAGTGAAAATGAAATCAGAGGAGGCGAGAGCAGTGGGGGAGTGGAAGTCATAGGGGCAAGATGTCTGATGTAAGGAAAGAGGATAGAGGCGAGCATGGAGAATTAAGTCCTGGTTCTGACAGCAATAAAGCCTCAGTTCAAGCAATTCACTCTTCAAGGAAATTACTACGCTAGTCTAACAGCGATGCATCTGGGGGGTTCTAGGGGAAAACAAGGCATGGGAGAAAGAGACAGGGAAAAGGAAAAAAATCAGAACAGTGAACGTATTTAGAATATATTACTAAGATTAACTATGGGATATTGCTCAGTTGGCCTAGGCTGAGACACGCAGATCATTTTCAGAATTACCTTCTTAAATCTGAATTTGAGAATAAATATCAGGAAAGAGCTTTGCCTTGCTATGCAACGTGCAGAATTTTTCAAAGGAATAAAGTCTAGTAACCATGAACAAATACAACTGATACAAGAACTGATACAAAAGCACTGAGAAATGCAAAAGATGAATGTCTCTGAAATTTTAACTACCCCTCACTGGGAGTGTCTACTGTCATAGTGGCTTCTCCCTCTTAATGGTTAAGCAGTCTCCTAGAAAGCTGAAGGCCTGGATTCAATTCCTTCGCAGCCTCAAGGCAACCAAACCACAACTCTCACAGACCAAGGGTATGTTCCTTATATATGCACAATCTGTCTCACCCAGGAGCCAAGCAACAGGTTCCTTGGAACAGCAAAGCTCAGTGACCCCAGGGGAAAGACAAAACTGGAAAAATCTCTTCAAGTTTCTAAATCTGATTCTCCCGGGTCTTCAGTGAGAAAGAAAAGATGATTACCTCAGAACCTCTGTAGAAGATGGGATGAATCTGCGTTAAAAATAGCACATAAACTGCATAGGTAAGGTAATACTTAAGCATGACCAACTTCAAGAGACTCCAGTCAAGGTGGTGATACCCACACCATGCAAACTAGTGGATGGGCTGGGGAAATTGCTCTCAGAAACACGCAGTGATGGTACAAGGCTAACCTGACACAGGTTTGCTTAAAACAAACAAACAAAAGAAAAACAAAAAGATACACAGAATGAAAGCTCCTGTGCTGCCTGTGATATGTCAAGTAAGTAGTGTTGTCAACTCTTCTTACTATGGTTTCTATTTAGAATGACAAATAATTCAATGAAACTACTGATGTATCACTCTAAATCCTAGCCACCAGAACTGTAATTGACAGTTTAGTATGCCTGGAAGCAGTTCAAAAGTCAAGTCCAATGAAGCACTAGTCAGTAAAAATGGAGTCCATCCACTGCAAATCACCTTTGAAATACCCCCAAAGCAAATACTTCAGTAAAACGTAACACAAGTTCATTACATTTTAAAGTGTCTGAAATAACAAAAAAACAAACAAAAACACCCACCACACTTCACCCCCCGAAGTTCTAACTGTTCATGCAAATACACAGAGATTAAATTAGCAACTGGAGGGCTTCACCAAAATTACCAGTTGAAAAATAAACATATAGAGGACTATTAAAAAAAATAATAATAAAAGTATTCAATAAAAGAACTACAGAGTTCAAATGAATTGTTTCCTCCAAAGATGTATTAATATGCAAAATTTTGTGAAAATACAATTTCTTTTGTATTTATTTTTCTCCTTCCAAAACTGGTGAAGATGCACCTAGATAATAAGAACCTTGTATTTCCATCCTTCCTTTATCCTACTTTGCATTTCTTATTTTTTAGGTATATGTAAAAATACTAAAATACTTCCTAGTTGTGGACAAATGCTGAAACTTCCTAATCACAGATTTACAAAACTCATTCTGAGCATCTCGTTATTTTTTTCCTCATTGCTTGTTTTTCCCTGAGAACAATTGCATGAGGTCAAGTCTCTTTGCTCCCTAGGAGATCATCTGCTCCTGCTGCTCATTTACCGTCTGAAATCATAATCATCTGCTGGTGACAATCTAATCATCTTCACAGTAACTAATTGTGAGGTCACCAGCAAATGCTTATGATTTCAGGTGGTGCACAAACAGCAGGAGCAGATGTGCTCGGAAGAACAAAGATTGTCAAGTCCTGCAGAATCCCAGGCAATAAAACAAGCGACCAGCAAAACAAGGAGGCCGTCCTGACAGAGAGGTAGCATCGTTCTGACTGGGATGCCTGAGCCCTGGCTTTCCAGTATCTGCTTTAGGAACCGCCCCCCAAACTGGCAGAAACACACAGAGCAAAACTGTTCTTTGGAAAATTGAGGGTGAGGGAACAGATAAAAGCAGCTGTTTTGCTTTGTTTTTCTGAGTAATATATATATATAAAAAAAAAAAATCACCCAATCACTTTCTTATTTTTCTTTTAATTGTGTACATTTTGTCATTTTAAATACTCCATACCTGATCGACAGCTTTTTCTAGGGCACATAATGAATGATAGCCCCTACTGAGAAACATCAAATCAGGACTTGAATATGCTCCACAGATAATTCAGTTTTTATTAGGATTTTCTTTATTTTGCGTTTTGTATTTGTTGATGCCTGATTAAGTCAAATACTGAGAAACAAATGAGCATTTTGTTGATAGTAAACATTTCCTCTATGGGCTTGAAATGCTTGTGATCTGCCCACAGCTTCTTCACAGTCTCCTGCAGAACCATCATGGACGAACATATTCAATACTTTTGATGTTTCACATGTGAAAAGCTTCTGAGAGATCCAATAACAAGAAACAAACAGTTTCTTGTTGCAAGTCATCTTTCAGATTGTGAAATGAAGAGGACAGGTATAGAAGTGAATCTCTGAGAAGAAGCTTTGCTCCAAGGACAGCTGTGAAAGTGCTTGATAGAGAGGAATAGGAGAAGTTAGTTTTCAAGAACATTTAATAGGGAAAACTAAAAATGTATTGGGTATGTTAAAGGATACAGAATGAAGGGTATTAGTAAAAACATAACTAACATTATAAGGAAATAATGGTACCTGTTCTTCAACATAAACAATTTCTGTTTGTATGTTACTAAAATACACAGGTTTATTTTACTATTCCAGTTTCAGATGAAAACACAGTACATTATGCACACGAAGATGGAGTACCTGCCTGCAAAAGGAAACGAATATACAGTATGTTGTCCTAACTAGACACAATTGTTTTCCTGTAATAAAATTACTGGAAATCTGAACCACCAGTACATGGCAAACAGTAGATGCAGCGATTTCATATGCAGCCTATTCACAGCCTACCTTTGATTTTCAGTTAAGTTTTAGGGTCATGACAAATACAAGCTACACGTTTCTCTTATAAGCAGAAATATAGAGAGATATATCTCTATATATCTAGATATATATCTACATGTATCTATATCTATTTATATGTATATAGCAGAGATATATAGAGGAAGCTGCTCCATAAAACACTGCAATAGCAGATATACTTACCAAAAACTGTTGCTCCCAAGTAAAAACTAGCACATTCATACCCACAAGTATGTAGCTCTTCTGACTTCCAACAGTGGAACTTGTTAGTGACACTGCTTAAAAAACTGCACTTTACATGCAAGTGATCTTGTTTTTTTTCCCCACACAGAAGGGGAATATACGTCAGATTTCCTCAGTTCTCCTTTACTATGAAGCTCAGTTATCTAGAACTGTGAAGCTAAGGGAAAGATCAACAGGTGTACAAATGGAAAACTCCTAATAATACTTTACCTTAATGTGGATGTAATATTTGGAAGACTAGAGTTAGAAAAACACTTCGAGATACCTGCAATAATTCTATGCATCAAACTAAATGAACTCAATGCAGACTCTGTCCTTACTGGACTACCAAATAATATATTTCAGCATAAATAAATAAATATGAAGTATAAATATATGTTAATAGACTGCCTGTTGAAACAGTGCTAAATGCTAGCAGAAAGGCATTTTAATTTACAAGTATCTAGCGAGATTCAGTAAGAAACTCAAAAAGATGACCTATCAGCAACTCGAATGAGGCGAAAGCAGTATCACTTAAGGCTTTTAGAGACAAAAAATGCAATTCCTTGTCTTCAACGAGTCTGAGTGCCCTGAAGATGACTTGTAAGGTGAAGAAAGACTTATCTGTCCTCCGTAACTGTAACAGACTCATTCCTCTCCTATGACTTTTTTACAGAAATTACACTGTAAATTTTTTTTAAAATGCACTAGAACCAGAAAGGCCTTTGAGGTAAAAAATATTTTTATGCCTATTTATAGCACTCAAACCATTCCTGTTTTGCAAAAGTATAACACAGCTTCTCTAAAAACAAACATGAGCCATTTTAATCAGCTGGTTATCATTTATGTTACCTCTGGATTCAAATACACAAAAAAGGAGCTAAGGGTCTAAGGGACTAAGCATAGTGCTGTCAAAAGTGCACTACAGCTACATCTCATCTGATTTCCAATTTTCTTGGGTTTCAAAAGAACAGAAACGAGAGCATCTAGAGATGTCTTCCATGCATGAGAAAAACATCCCAGACTTAAAACTCTTAAAAAGTCTTAGCTCCTGTAGAATCTTTCCTTCCAGGAGACACAATGCCCCATGCTGAATCCAAGATGGTATTGGTACCAATTTAAGTATTGATAAACTTTGTGTAAACTGAAGCATAAATCATCCCACAATTCTTCCCCAGAGACTGGGAAGACTCCCAAAGTATTAGAAAACTATATCGAATCATCTCAAAACCTGTCCTTGGGACCGAATCACTCACATATATTTCAGCAAAAACTAGATTGCAGATAATGTATAGGCCTTTCTACAATCCTAGTTCAGGGAGATAATGTTTGGAATGATTAGGAAATTCAAAACACAACACAGAGAATACTAGAGAATAATATGAGGTTCCTGGTACAGGGAAGAACGTGCTATTCACATTTTTTCCATAGTAAGTCCATAGCAAGTCCATGGAAAACATCTATCAGTGAAGTCACAAAGGCTTCTTCTATTCACTACCTACAGCATGGAACCAAAGTACATGTACTGTGTATAATCTGAATAAAGATTAGACCACATTCATTGTTGTATGAAATCTCTCCTATATCTCTTTAAAGCTGCCAAGCTTAAAACTGTGTGCCATTCCTGTACATGGGGAAATGTAACAATGCTTCAACATCTAAACCATTGCTATAAAATTCTTCAGAGTCAGACTTTGAACATCTTACTACGTTCCTCTAGTTAATCTGGAGTTTAAATATTTGATTATGCCCAATGTGCTCAGCCCTGCAGTACGTAAGCACAATACCATTAAAAAGAATTCCTGAATTCCTCTCTACCATCGTTAACTAGGGGCCACCGCTCCCTCTCCTCCTCCTTCCAAACGTGCTAGAAAACTTCCTTGTTACTTTCATTTTCTCAGCTGCATTCCCTAATGCTAAGTGTACTCAGGACACAACAGAACAAATTCAGTAATATAAATTCATTCAATGAACATTTGCAATCTGCAAACATGAGGAAGTCTCCAAACCACAGATTCTGATAGGAGACTCCATGACTTGTGCTGAAAGGGCAAGTCAGCTTTTTGGGGGGCATCAGAGAAAATTTCTTGTCACAGATGACAGAAGAGCCAAACAGTGCTGCTGCTCTCCTGAATCTGCTGCTAACACACAAGGAAGCACTTGTTGCAGACGTGGTAACCAGCAGCACCCTTAGCTTTAGCAGTCATGAAGCACTGATGCTCCTGAAGGTCCTGAGGAAAATACAGAAGGCAGGTAGTGGAACACACTCTCTGGGCTTCAAGAGAGCAGATTTCAGCTTATTCAAGGAACTAATCTATGAGATTCCATGAGAGGCAGCTCTGAAGGACAAAGGAGCTGAAAACAGCTCACAAGTCTTTAGATGAAACCTCCTTCAAACACAAGAACAGGCTACCATGATATTCAGGAAAAACAGCAGTTGTATCGGGAGATCAGGTTGCCTGAACAGGGAACTCAGAATTGGGCTCCAATGGAAAAAAAAAAAAAACGTGTATCAGGAAGTGGAAGCAGCTACAGGCAACAAAGACTTTAGAAATATTGCCCAGCAATGGCAGGGATGGTGTTATGAGAGTTAAAGCTAGAGCTGCAGCTGGCAAGGGACCTTGCGGGCAGCAAGAGCAGCTTCTACCACTACACTAACACTAGAAGAATAAACAAAGAAAATGCTCCTGAAGGAAGCAGGTGATTTAGTGAGAGCAGACAGGGATGCCTTCTTTGTCTTGGTTTTCACCAACAAGGTCTTCCAGGCCTCTGTGTCCAGAGACAGAGTTCAACGAAAAGAGAAACTACCAGGAGTGGAAGAGGATCAGAGTCGGACATCTCTTGAAATATTTCACCCTGCACAGGTCCATTGGACCGGGTGGGCTGTATCTCAGGGTGCAAGCGAGCTGGCCAATGTCACTGCCAGGTCACTCTCTCTCATCTTTGAAAAGACAGAGAGCTCAAGACAGACGACATGGGGAACTGCAGGCTGGTCAGCCTCACTTTGGTCCTCTTAAAAGCCACTACTGGCCACACTGTAAAGGAAGCAAACGGGAACAGTCTGTGTGGATTTACCAAGAAGGAATAATGCATGAACAACCTGATTGCTTTTTGTGATTAAATGACTGGATTTATCAACAGAGGAGAGCAGTGGATGTCATGTCTCCCACAGCATCATTTTATCCAAGTTGAGATGTTACAGTCTAGGTGAACAGTCTACTGGATGAGGAAAAGCTGTTTGGATGATCAAGCTTAGAGGACAGTGGGAGACTTTGGGGGACCTAGTAACAGCTTTCCAATACCTAAGAAGAGGTTCCCAGAAAGAAGGAGCCAGGCACTTTACTGACATGCACAGCAGAACAAGAGATGATAAACTGAAACAGGAGAGGTATTATTGAATAAAAACAAAACAAAGTAAGAAAATCATTGTGAGGATAATTAAACACTCAAACAGGTTGCCCTGAGAGGCTGTGGAATTTCTATCCTTGGCAGTTTTCAAAATCTGAGAGGAAAAAAAAACTTAAGCAGCTTTGCCTGAATTCAGTGTTGGCCCTGCTTTGAACAAGTGGTTGGACTAGATGACCTCCAGTCCCTTGCAACCTGAAAGAATTCTATGATCATTTAGTAAATAAAAATCTTCTTGTTCCTGCATCCATTCACACCTATACTCATAAAGGACTCTCAAGAGTTAATTTGTTGCAATAAAAAGCTTAGAGTATAATTTTAATAGAAAGCCTAATATATGAAGTAATCCAAATCCTAAGGAGACAAAAAGAAGTAAGAACAAATCTAAATATAAAAAGTAATACTCACTGTTACTCGTTGGCTCAGGAAACCCAACATTCTGGCCATTCCAACTCTTATTATCTCCAAGCTGGAATAGGTAGAAAATGACAAGTAAGTAAAGGGCAAACTATACTGTAAACAAAATACTCAGATTTAGAAATATTTTTGAAAAAATCTAAAAAGGATGACTCGGTATGTGTATGCTAATTTTGGTCTAAAATAGGTTATTTGAGGATTGTATTCTTCATGAATAAACATTTACAACTATTGCCCAACACTGATATATTAATGTTTCCCCACGCATCAGACTCAGCTCAGTATGTTACCCAATCATACTCAGAATCAAATATTTTAAGCAGCTCTCATTTGAGGACATACAGAAGCAACAGAGAAATTATGTTTTGAAACGAGAAGAACCTAATATCTGTCTATGAAGGAATATATAAACACCATAAAGTACTTTGGGTATAATTTTAAAATATTTACTCGCTAGGAATCCATTTAGTTCCTTGATTGCTTCCTGAAGTAGAAGCAATAAGGACTCCCACAATTTTCCATTATTTTAATATATAGATCTTTTTAGAGGAGGCTAATTGCCTGCAATTGGATTTCATTATGTTTAACACTGGGTATCATTCTGACACAGAAAAAAGCAGCAATTAACATGTAAGTTCAAGATACGGCCATCCCAGAAGTGAAATGCAGTAAAGATAAAATCACGATGTCCTAGACTTCTGTGTAAATGTGCAGAAACCTGTCCAGGCTTCCTGAGATACCACAAGCTGTTGACAGCCAGCTCGGTGACCCTGAGCCAAATGCGTCTTTTCAAATTTCACTGGCATTTTACACGGGAAGAGCAACCTCACAGTAACACAGCCTGTAAACTACTCCTATAAGCCATGACAGAGCCATAATTATTCACTCTGGGAGACAAAGTTGATGGGAAGGTGGAAGAGACAAGAAGACGGGTCCGAAGTCTGAAACCTTAGAGAGCCTTGTCCTCCGCAGAGGGCCTGTCTGGTGTGGAAGCTGGGTCAGAATGCTGCTTTTTGTCCTCCCATCATGATCCATCCTGCATCCTCTGCCTCTGAAACCCTTCCATGCTTCCAAGGTCGCACAATAAAACAAAGTGGATATTCGGTGGAAAGAGAGAATAGGTCTAAGAGCTATCTCTCAAACTGGTCACCAACTTCCACACACCTTAATTTCACAGAACTGCTTTAATTCTTATCATGAAGCAGGCAAAAAGTATACTGGAAAACATAGGACAGGCAGTTCTTCAAATGAATAGACAGTATGAAAGCTGTAAGTATGCCTGCATTTACTGTTGTGTATTAAATAGCATGGCTTCGTCGCGAATCCAGAACACAAGAGGACAATCTGCCAAGCACACTGCCAGGACACGAAGAATAACATTTCCAACTCCACTCTTCTCTTTTTTACTGTTTATTAACTTTATCAAGATGGGGAGCTTAACAAGAATTCACGTATTGGTAAGTCAGCCTTAAGTGTTGCTGTCTCACACACATGCCATCCACTTTGGCATATTTCTCCCAAAGAAATGTTAAGATGAAATGAAAAGATGAAAGCGTGAAAAACTGAAAATATTACAACTCTCCAATTATACCCACAGAGCTATAATTCTTGTAGCTGTAAAAAAAAAAAAAAAAAAAAAAAAAACCCACACCTCCAAATCCTCAAATTGCTGTCCTCAGGGCTCTGCCCAGATGCTAGTAAATTCTTCCGAGAATCTGATTATTTCAGAAAAAGGGCAGAAGTTTTTTTTGGTTTTACATTACTTGGAGTACCTGTACTGCCCTCAGCAACATGCACTGCCCCTGTAATGTAACACTGCTAACTCTTCATTAAAGTGATGAATATGGTTAAACTTCAAGCATCAGGGAGGTGAGGAAGGTACACTGAATTTGACTTTGCCTCTTTTGTGTGGGGGGAGGAAGGGATGAAAGGATTCTGGAAAAAAGAGGAAAAAGAATATTTTCTTTTTATATGCCAAGTTGATATATGTCTAGCTAATCTACTTTGGGGCCCCATTTGTAATTTAAAGAGAAAAATATCTTATAATAAACTATCTCTATTGTGTTATTTATATGGAAGAAATTTTGCAACGGTCAAACGGATAGAGGTCTAAGGGCTGTTTCCCTTCTCCTCTGGCACTGGACATGTTTTGGCTGAGGGGATCATCGGAGCAGATTTTGCCTAACAAGCTCCCAGCCAGCGCTGACTGTCAAAAGAGGATTCTACAGTTTTAAATATCGAATTCAAGCGCCCTTCAGATCACTCAGAAGAATACATTTCATCTACACTATGTACAGATACAAAACCGCACGTCAGTCAAAAGAAATAAAGTCTGGCAATACAAATTTGATCAATAAAAAACGTTCCAATGTATTTTGAACTAGCAAGGTGAGATTTTTTTTGGATTATTTTGTTTCATGGGGCCTTAGCATTGTGATTTGGTAATAAGAGTCTCAAACACAGATTTAATTTATGCTGGAACAAGGAACTACTATTAACGCTATGTGTAGGGAACACAGCTTACTAAATTGCTCTAATCTATCCAGAGTAATTTGAGTAGCTGCCTTAAAAGTTGTCTAGTATATGCAGAAGATGAGACTAGATGTTCTAATGATATCTTATGCCCTTGACCCCAGTGAAGCTATAAACATTTGTTCTACTGTCTTGAATACCCATAAAATCTGAGTAGTTCACATTTCGTGTATCATGTTTGCTTATTATGTTCAGAGTAATATTAGGATGTTATATGATTTATTCTATTAATTCAAAAGTATCTACTCTTGCAAAGTATGTAATTAAGCCTGTTCTCTTGAAAACTATGTACTTGGAAGCAATAGTCTAATAAATATAGGAAAGCAAAGCAGCAGCACCCACTACTAACCACTCTGTTCTTTTTAATGATTTCAATGTAAACCATGAGTTTCCACTGTGCAAAGCTCTCCAAAGCAACTATGCTGTGGGCTGAATTTTTTCAGGCTTTATCTCTGAGAATTACTGAATAAAAATACTTCAGCCAGTTTGAAATTCAAGAATGAAAAACTGTATTTTCCTATCATAAAATAAGTTGACTTTTCTGTTTTATTTTTCAAAAAGCCCTTCAGCCAATTTGGAGGGGAACAAAAAGCTGAAATTGGCAGAAAATAACTTTGACAGGAGGGAAGTTCCAGCATTCTGGTGAAAATGAATTTTTACTTGATTCTCTCATAGGCCTTTGAAAATGGTAATGACTGCACAGTGTGTTCTCACTGGAAATACCAACTAGTCTCAAAGTACTTGGTTTCAAGTACTGCACCTGACTCCTTTGAGGCTAGATGGTTTAAGATACACAGTGGAAGATGTAGTTAAGGGCATGTGAGTATTTTACACAGCTTGTCCTTTAAAGGGAGGAGGTGACAGAAGCAGGGGTAGACAACTAACAAGTATAGCACTTATCTCTGCCTGGCTAAAACAGGTATTTCTTGAGAAAAAAAAAATAGAAGACCATATGGAACCAAGTATATTCATATATTAACTCATAAAATATACATACAAAACTGTGTGTGTGTACATATCTATATCTATGTATATATAACTTTTTTTTTTTTTTTTTTTTCCCTAAATGGAAGTCACCACTGCACCACTACTCAGAAGGATATATACGGCTGATTTTGTGAGCCTTATAAAGCCACAGCAGAGCACTGTGTTGATCTGGGCCAGCGAGTGCAGCTACAGTAAAGAGGAAGCTGCCACCAAAATCTCTGTGTTTGACTCTGTGCATATGACAGGAGCTGTGCTGAGCCTACTGCTTAGCCAAACACCTTGCCCTGGTCTTTTCAGGATACATAAAGCAAAATCTTAACACCCCAATTTTGTCAGCTGGGTTTTTCAACAAACCCAAGAGAGGTGAGGACTGCTATGCTGTACATCACTAGCACAGAAATGCATACCTGCAACACAAATGAACTGCAAATGCAAACTGTTCCTTCTCCACAAGAATTAGTCACACAGTGTTTTTGGCCATTATTTTACTGCAATGCTTTTGGTCTACATGCAGTGGACTAGACAGTAAGACAAACATCTGTGACTACTTCACATATGAACACTAATAACACCAAATTAATAATGCAGGACTTCCCAGTTTCATAAGAGAAGAAACATCCTAACTCGGAGACCGAAATGGAATAAAAGCAACAGGCATGTGTGTCCTTATTTTTTAAGTAGAGATACTTGCCTGTGTGTCATAAATATGCATTTCTGCACACACACTATGCTCTCGGAACTCCATTTCTGTTCTTAATTACTCTGAGGAGCCCAGGCTGCCCTCACTATTCACTGTAGTTACAGAGTTGTAGCTGAATGAAGAATAACCCCACAAACCTCAGCAACACCGGGTGCACATATCCTTTTGCTATATTGATACAGCTAAGATAAGTAGACAAAGGGTAAAACGGTGCCATCAGAACAGGCAGTTCTCACCTTTTCTGGCTGATCTTGAAGAGGAGTAGAGGCTTTATAGCCGAGCTGTAGCAACATAGCTTCTGCTGCATTTCTTTTAGCTATTTTCTTGTTTGGGCCCGTTCCAGTAGTAACCTCATTACCTACTTTTACCTTAAAAACAAAATATTGATCATAAACACGATAAGTACATGACCCTTCAATATCACCACATAATAAACCTGCTGACCTACCAACAGCTTTATCAGCCCTTTTCGTGAACACGTAGCCTCCAGAAAAATAAGAATAGCACAAAAGGCATTACAGGGCTGCTTCCCACAAGTGAGCTTGCTTGGATATTTTAGGAGATGCCCAAACTCGGAGCAACAAGCTATTTTTCTGTTTATCTGTGGGGCACCAATGGAGTCCCCTCCCTCCGACCAGCCCCATTTCCCTGCCAAATATCCCCAGGTCTTGCTCTCAAATCTTTTTTAAAGGGGAAGGCGGTACAGGATCTGAACTTCCTCTTCTCCTTGGAGAAGTGGGGCCTGCAGCAACTCCCCAGCATGACCACGACAGTATCCAGCACAAGGGAGACACGACAAACGGCCTGGAAATTTAAAAGACAGTGGCTTGTACAGAAAGATGACATATAGATATATAAATATGTGCATACTCCTGCCCCTGAGTGGCAGAGTGAGACACAGGGGCAGAGTTCCAGGGGAACAAGTGCAAGGAGGACCCAAGGCCGCGTCCTTCTCCAGTGCTTGCCCCTCACCTGCTTTTACCAAGACATTATTTGGAAAGCCGGCTCCTCGCTGGACCTCTAGGTTTTCTGACAAACAAAGCTACAAGCTTTTCATAAAACTACAAGTTCAAATCTAAAAATGAAGATGTATTATGGACAATACATCCATCAAGAGTGTGGCTATATTTATTCTTTGGCTTTGGTACCATTCATAAACTACACAAGACGTATGAGCCTCATCTGTGTGTGATATTAGCTCTGTCACTCATGTTTGTTTGCGGAACACTCATAGCTCTTTAATAGCTACGTGTCACTTGGTGCATTAAGCCATTGCATTTGCTGAATTATCTCTAAAAACAGCGGATGGTTTCAAAAGCATGTTTAAAAAGGAAATCAAAGCAAAATAGAAACAATACAACACACAAGGCAATCTGCATAATGGAAACCTTACAGGTGAAAAGGCTGAAACATTCTGGAAGGAGCTTTAAAAAATTAAACATATATTTGTTAAATAAAAATGTGTTATTTAAGATTTGTTATTCAATAATTATCGACTTTCATCAAATCCAAAAAGTTTAATTTTTTTTTTTTATTTCAAATACTATTAATTAGAAACAAAAAAGTCATTAATAAATAAGAACCACTGCAAATATCCCTTGGAAATAAATATATTAATAACCAAACAAAAAGATTTTGCCACATAAAACAGAAATATTAGTAATCATGAAACAAAAAAAAAAACTACTAATCTTTTATGCAGCTCTGCAATCACGATTAGAAAACAGACAATCTGCTGCAAGTTTGCATGCAATAAAATTGAAGGACTTTAATGGGACAAGACAAAATGATAATTTATAACAGAGCTTACAATAAATCAATGTGCTGCTATTTTTCGGACCCGTAAAACTGGTTCAGCTATTATTATAACCTCTATCACGGATTAAAGGTCTGACTACAAAGAGAAGGAGCTTTCTGAAATTGACTTTGGGAACAGAACACCAACTAATGTCATCAGAGGTTTTCTTCTGTTTATTTAGTGGTAAGGACAAGTAATTGGATCCATTTCATCACATCTAAACTTGCTCTTTGTGTGACAGATAAAAATGAACATATTATCTCTGGATATTTTACTTCCACATTCAATTAAATTAAATGAAAACATTGTTTAAGTAGTTTATACAAAGGCTTTTTATTCTGATAAGGTTTTTTTTCTGAATGTCATAATGAATCCACTGAGACTTCCTGAAGATCGGGAAACACCAGAATGATTCTGGTGTATAAATATGAAAGAAGTTTAAAAATCAGGCTACATTATTTTAAACTACACATAATAATAATGCAACAGATCTATGGAATTTCTTTGATTCTCTCTTCCACGAGTCTTTTCAGATAAAGGAACCTCCTATGCATTAACTTCCTGCAAGTTTATTTTTTGATTCAGACCAATGATTACTATTATTGAGAATTCTCCAAGGAAGAAAGAAATTCTCTGCCAATCATTGCACACAGCCATTTCCTGAGACCTCAGAGAACCACCTCAGATCATGGACTCCCCTAAGCAAAGCTGAGCAGGAAAAGAAAAATGGTCTATGATAGGATCACTCTTTTTCAAATACTTTCAAATCACATAATAAAGTTGGAAATCCAAATCTATACTATCAATATTTATATTGTAACAACAATATAAATATTTATATAAATATAAATATAAAGTAACAACAGCTCTAGACAGAAAAAGAACCCCAAAACTTTCTTATAGAAAGAAAAATATTAAATTCTCAAGAAAGACCATTTGAGATTCAAAGATCCGAAAATCTACATAGACATAAAAGACGGATTTAAAGATTTAGGTGAAAATGTAACTGATTTTGTAGGAAAGGACATGCTGGGACATCATAAATTCTGCTTGTGATCAGAAGTGACGTTTTGGTGTGGTTTCTAGACAAGCCAAAACATGTTTCGCTATTCTGTTTTGAACCGTTCCAGCACAAAACTGCCTCAGTGAAAACACACATGCACACACACCAAAAACAAAACCACAAAAAACTTCAATCTTGCTTAGCCTGATGTTGTGCTAGCTACTAAAATATCACAGCCGTATTAAATCTTTGCAAATATTCTTACTTTAAAAATTAAAGGAACATTAAGGATCTGTTGTTTCTCCATTAGGCCCAGGACCTTTCACTGGACAGGCTAAACCAGGTGATGAAAGACTTCTTGTGGCATTTCAGGTATTAGCAAAGCCACGGAGAGAGGGAAAGTCTGGAAGGACTTACAAGGTCCTACAAGATTTACAACGCAGAGGAATCGGCTCTATATTGTGCCACATTTTTGCTTGCCTTCAAACATAACTGAACTAGAGAATGTTCTCTAACGCAACAGCAGTTTTTTACCTGCATAACAAACTCCCGGCGACGAGGCATTCCTCTCTCCGAAAGGAGAATGTACTCTGGCTCCTTCTCCTTTTTGGCCTGTTGGATCTGAGCCAGGCGGCTGATGGGATTCATTCCTTGACCATATTCTGGTCCGGTCTGAAAAAAAAATTCAAATAAAACCGTGATTTCAGCGTATACCACTACAACTGTTACACTGTTTTGGTAAATTATTTACTGCATGTCCTCTCTTCTCTAAAAATCTGCTTTGAGGGAATAAGAAATAAATTTCCTAACCCCTTCTGATCACGCGAGAGAAGCTAAGGCTCCTCTAGCTCAAGACTGCAGCAAGGAACAGGCGCGCACTGCCCAGCCCTGCTGCGGGAAGGGCGCAGACTCCCCGTGCCCCTGGCTGTGCAGGGAGGCCCTGCGGGGATGGATGCTGACAAGCAGGCGCAGCAGTTGCACTTCACTGCCCTGCTGCCGTGACCCTTGCCCCCGGCCCCTTAAAACAGCCTGCTACGACAGGGCAACGTGCAGTGCATTAAGAGGTGGATTTACCCAGGGTACAAAAGATTTGCCATAAAACAAGGAAGTCACAGCCCTCTTGGGAGCCCGGCTTTCCACGCTACAAAGGAATGAAAGCTGCAGGAGGCTGCTTGCGTGCCACAGGAACGCACCCTTGCAGTGCTGCTGTGGAGTAAAGCTGGAAAAGACAAGGAGGGAAGTACCCACAGAGGCTATCCCTGCTGTGCTCCGTGAGCCACCCATGGAAGGACCTCAAAAAACTCCCAAAGTTTTAGACACCAGTCCTCACAGTCAGCAGGTATGGTTGGCAACAGCAAGGGATGAGGTAAACCAAAGGAAAAATTACAAAGTACCTGTAACTAGCCTTGAAATCTTTTTCGTATGCTATGTATAAGGTTCACTCAAAGTATATAGCTATCAAAATACTTGCTTGCAGAAGGTAAGGAGAAGGAATTAAGATACAAAAATATTTATGCGACATCATATATGGCTAATTCATATATCACAATGCATAAGGAAGAACTTATATACATAAATTGAATTTGAACATAGAATTGGTTTTATATTTTTATGCTTTTTTATTTAGGAAGGCATTTGCAGAATAACAGAAGATCAGATGTTGTGCTTCTCAAAAAAAGAATAGCAGGTGGTCAAGACCCTAAAGAGAAGATCAGCAACTGAAAAGAAAGACCAGAGAGGGAAAATATATTTTAAAAGTTGTGTAGCAAAACTTTCATATTGTAATCATGAAGGTGTTTGAGAACATGCAGGTGAAAATACCAGGACAAGGTCATGCAGAAGAGAAGCTGTGTGAGCAGGGAGCCACACAGAGGCAAAATGAAGAGCAGGCTAAATAAAGTGCAGGCAATAAGATATAACCTTGCCAGTATATACACACAGGTTGGTTTTTAAGTCATGTTTCTTCAGTGCTCGAAGTACATGCAGATTATGGAGGTTTGGATATTCAAAAAATAAAGACCTTTTGCACGTACACATTTTGACTATTAATGCTCGTTCCTCATGTGGTCAATTTCAGGTAAATCAGATTTAAGATTGTAATGGTATATGGTAATTATATGGATATGGTAATATAAGAGATTTTGCTAATTATATTCAACCTAACTCTACTTAGCATGTACTTAAGCAATATTTACCAAAGTGAGACAGCCAGACAGCATCAAATTCCGTGACACTGTCTTCTGACTTTCAGGTCTTTACACTTTTAAATACGCATTAATGATGACAATTTTGCATTGAATAAATATATATAATTTTTTTTTTTTTGGCTAAAATTCTAAAAGTCTGTGGAAATTGTTTGCCCAGAATTTCAGTATGAACTAGATATATAATTAGCCTTAATTTCTTTGAAAAATATCTCATTTGAAGGCAAACGAAAAGAGGAAGGCGGCTGGGGACAAACTTTGTGGAACATCTAAATCCAGTTTTACCCTCTCCAAAGTGTTTGCTTATAGATGATTTTCCTGTTAGCTCCTATGCAATCCTGCACTCAGAGCATCCTGCACTCAACACAGAGGTTTCTAATAAACATATCTTTGTTCAAACTATGTACTCATTTATTTACAAATTACAGGGTTTTTTTTTCACAGATTAAAGCAGCAATATATCCACTGTCATGGAGAATAAAAGCACCATTTAACAAACCTGAGCTCAGAAGAACCCAGAGCCTCTAAAGGAAGCTTCAGCAGTGCAGCAAGAAACACACTAATATCGTCTGAGACAAGGCATATTTTAACGAAAGGATGGTTCAAAGTCACCAAGTCTTTCATGGACCCCACTGAACCCACAAAACTCCTGAATCCAGCTCCCCGAGGGGAGGAAGCTGGACTATGGGCATTTCCCTATGTATCTGCTCTTTCATATATCTCGCTCTTTAAATGAAACCTTTGTTGGGAATAAGTGGGGGAGACAAGAGCCATCATATACTCCAGAAGGGCCTCCCAGCGGAGCCGATGCTGGAAATTCACACAAATGTGCAGGGATTTGATAGGGGTTTATCCTCCGCTACACATCTGGACAAACTCCTGCACATGCCAGGGATGCAAGCTCGAGTCGAGAGATAGCACCTTACAAGCAACTGCATGTGGAAATTCCACAGCATTCTTAGAATTTAAAAAGGTACACGTGACAAAAAATGGCAAATGAGTCTTTCTCAATTTACATTTTGAGTAATTCTGTTACTTCCTAGGCTAACGTTCCTAATGCTGGCACAAAGGCAGACACTCACCTTCAATATCGTTTTGGGGCGCTTTTTGAAGTACAGCTTGGGCTTTTCAATCACAGGAAGAGGAGGGAGTTTCTTAAGCTCCTGCAGGACAGCCATCGCAGCACGTTTCTTTGAGAGCTTCTTACTGTTGCCTTCTCCTTCTGCCGTGAATTCTCCCACGGTGACTCGTGTGACGAAGCTCTTCATGTGAGGAGGTCCACTTTCTTTTATCACCTGTGGAAGAGAAGTCACACTGAGTCAAAGCACCCTGTAAGAATCCAACCTAGTTATTAACTTCACTCTGCCACACAAGGTAGCTGCTACTACTGTCACCTTCCTGCTCACTGAAGGCATTCATATGGGGTTTCTTATAATCTGGACAAGTACTAATGAAACCGTCGTGTTTGAGGATATAGAATTAAGGCTGATGAGGTAAAGCAAGCCTAAATTTCCTACTCAGTCCTTCACAGAACACACAGTATACAATAACACAGCACATATTTGGACCAAGACAAGAACAGGTGTCCTTGCAAGGCACTTCACATACTTCAATTTACCAAGGGCCACCATACTCAAGCGAATTCTCTAGGTATACAGTATTCAGAATTATGTTAATAAGGCTTCACTTTAATCTGCTCTTTTTTTTTTTTTTTCTTTTTTTCTTTTTCTATCGACACAGAAAACTAAGATGTTCAAGCAAGGTCCCCAGCTTCGGTCTCAAATATCAGTAATTTTATGCTGTCCAGGCTACCGGCAGCCTGGCTGCTCCCTATCCTCACCCTGCCAGGGCAGACAGCTTGGAGCGATACCCTGGTTATTTGAAAAGGTGCCACAGTCCAGCCTCCAAAATCAGCAGCTGCGCCTCCCAACAGTACTAACGGGACGTATCAACAGAGCCCCCGTAACCCACATGCAAAAAGCAAACAGCTCTGCAAAGTTTAATTCATACATTCCTTTCCAGATATATTCAGGATGAAAATCAACGAAAACACCTGCTTTAAATATCTCTTAACTATTAAAAGTTAAAATATTATGAGGAAATAAAACAATGAAGTTCTGACTGGCGTGCCTTCCTTGAGCTCTTTTCTATCTTCACCTCTCCACAAAACAAGACTTTTTTAGAAGGTTAAACCAAGAGGGCACATTTACTAACATACTAGAGCAGTGCTAGTGGTAGCATACCCATCTATTCACGCAGGCAGCACGTACTGCTCCGGATAGCGCCTCTATGGTACTAGAGACTGCATTTGTGAAAAGGTTCCCTTACTTTTGTTCAAGGGGAGGAAGCAGCTCCCCAGTTTAATTTTTGCTACGCAACGTGTATAAGAAGAGATCCCCGTTTCTGGCGGGCCCCTCCTAGTGTTAACCTCAAAACCAGTACGGCCACACACTTTTCAGCAGGTGCACTAACGTCGAGCCGTTGGGTGAAGAAGTGCAATGCCCGAGAGAAAGGGAACGGAGGCAGTGACAGTGCTAGGGCGCTCTTGGTGCAATAACTGTGTTTTTACGGGCTGAAACCCTCAACCTTAGCATTATTGCAACGTGTTTTGTATTAAAGTTCTTTTTATCAAGGTCATGTCCCGAGCATTATTTAGTTTTGCCATTACACTGTAATGAGGTCTCCTTAGGCTTGTATTTCTTTCTTAAGCTCTCTTTTGCGGCAGTTTCGCCCAGCAAATACAATTATCACAGCATACATCAATAAAAAGACACAAAATCAAAATTAACAGCAAAACTTTGCCCATGCTTTCCCAGAACAAGACGCCGTTTGTGCCAGCATGGGATTTACTCGCTGTAGCCTGGGAGTGTTCTTACTGTGAATTTCAAGGTGAAAATCTCAGCAGTGGTTTCAGAATGACATCACCCACAAGCGGCCCGTTCGCGTTGCACCGAGCGGGCGCTCGGCTGCGCTCTCCTTGCCTCGTGGAGCAGGAGCCAAGAACCCAGCGCCAGGACCATCCGATCCCAGGCTCCGTATCGAGGCTCTGCATGGGTGCAAGGCACCTTCATCCCCCTCCCATGTCTGCAGCTCCGCTCTAAAGGTGCATCTCAACTTACGACTGTGCGCTGCTCTCCAAGGGTTACACACCGCCTCCAAAACATGGCCAAACCAACAGCAAGACTCTTAAATCTTCTTGCGATTAGATCTTCTTAATACCATTCCATAGGTGTTTTTGCTTATGTGCAATACAACTTATTAATAAAGTGCACAAGAATGTCTACACTGATCACATGAAAAAGGACAAAGTAACCGGTTAGGAAATATAATTGTCACGCTCCTAAAATACTGGTTTTATGTACGTTTTCTCATATATTTGAATGCACACAAATATCTACAGGGAAAAAAAAAGAATTTTAATAGGAGATTGTATTTTCATACACATGAAAGAAATAAATCTTAATATAAAACTAATGTTTTCCGGTGTTTTTAACCTTTTAAACTTTTAAGTGTGCGACACACGGTAAATAATTTCATGGAAGACATTCAAAACTGTGTTTCTGTTAGAGTGTAAATGAAAAAAATCTTTGTGTTGTCCATGGAATGAATCCCATAGGCTTCACATGGGCTCCAGATCAAATTCAATATCCAAATTTGGTAGTTTAGCAAAAATAAAATATTAACCTAGGACCACTTTTGGTTAATCCCAGATTTTAGATCTTTTTATACCATGTGATTTCAAATAGTTGATCTACAAACGTAGGGACACGAAACACTAAGAAATTCAGTCTTTGCTACCCAAGAACACTTTGCATTAGTTCACTAAACCATTTCCTCAGCTGAAAGATTCAACCAAATCACAGCTAATTTAAAGCTGAGGATTTGATTAAGGGTGACAGTTCAATATGCTTTTCTTTTTCTGTTCCCCTGATATAAAGAATAAATCTCCAACAAGAGAAAACACACAGGGCCAGAATATGTCAAGTCATATCAAAAGTGAATTTGGCTCAATTTAACGAATCATGCTGACAAATGGAAAACAGCAGCACAATTATCATGAAAGAGTAATGCTGCTTCAATTACTACCAAGAGTACAGGTAGAAAATTCAACTGATTTTGACAACACTAAATGGACTTAAAAAGAGAAAAGACAAAAAATAGGTCAGCTAAAACATGTCACCTATATGCATGACTATTTAGAATTTTTAAAATACCGATATATTTTCATGAGCTTATGCCAGCAGACAGACATGCAACAGTTTCCCAGTTTAAAAGAAAAAAAAAAGTGAGAGAGAGCCTGGATAGAGCATTAAAAATGAAGAAGGTTGGCCTCCCTTCATCCAAAATTAGGAGGAGGGCTATTCAATAAATTCATAATCTACTCTGAAAGCCTTAATTGCCAGGACAGCCGCAGCCAGAGGGGTATGAAACTTTATGCCGAGAACTTGCTCAGTTTTTCACAGTCAGCAACTTCACAGTCAGCTCCTAGTTCAGAATACAGAATTTGCGCTGGTGTCACTACAGTAAGACTGGAATACAGTAAACGTCGACTCTTTTTTTTCCCCAGAAGAGCAGAGCAGGCAGAAAAAATGCTTGTTCAGACACTACATTTCCTCAACCCTAATACTGAGGATGAGGAAAAGGATTATTGTATTTGGTCTTCTAAATTCTCCAGCGTACTGAGTGCATAATTCCCATGGGCAAGGCAGGTGGAATGAAACCCATACACTCGGTTTCGAAGGCTACACTGACCCGAGCTCTGCGTGCTCACTCTATTCCCCACCTATTATGCAACTCTGAAAACATGTTTACATAGGACTGCACGTATCTTTATGACCATTGCTGGTTGCATAACACAGCACTGTTGGAACATTCGTCAGATGAAGAAAAGGCTGCTCATTTTATAGCTACCACCCCCCCCACCCCCCAAAAAAGGCTAAAGAAAGCTTTGAAGCATGCCTGGAATAACACAAAACCATTTGTAAAAAGAACCCGATTGTAAACATCAGATCCTGTGATTATTCAGTAGTTTTACTGAAATATAAGCCATCTTTTGAAACCCAAGTTAAACCAGAACTCTATTTAAGAATATCACCCCTACTTAAAGACAGGAAATAACACAAAACCTGTTGGGAGAGCAAGGAACTGTCTTTTTTCAGCATTCTATAAATAAATCTCATTAGACTTTAGACATTTTCCTCTACTACCATCGTTCTGTCCTCACTAAATGCTGTCTGTCCTCACTAAATGCTGTCCCTAAAGGAGGCTTAAACACTGGAACTGGGTTAAGGATATACTCAAAGTACTATCCCTCTTTCTTTCTTTCCTTCCAACTTACCAGGTAGTTTGTGATCCAAGACCACTCATCTTTCTGTGTTTTAGTGCTTTGAGTTGCATGGTACTATTTCAAATACTTTTTAACACTTAAGGTAGAAAATGATCTGTGAAAACTGAAATGTTAATTATGAGTTTTGTTTTTTGAAGCACAGACATGTGTCTGCTTCTACATAAAAATTATATTAAACTTTCCATAGAGTTGCAAATTGATATGCCAACACCTCCAATTTTACCCCTAAGATTTTACTTTCTCTTCATTTTCTTATTAACCCATATTATATCCTCTCCTAATCATAGACCACGAAACACATGTACATTTGCTATACTGCATATATATATATATATATGTATATATGCATAGGTGTGTTTATACACACACACAGAGTGGGGGGGGAAAAATATATATATAAGTATATATATACATATAATATATATCCTCAGTCTATAAAATAATTCCATAGCTTTGGTCTGCTGACTACTGTATGATAGTTCACACTAAGATTTCTAAAAAGATCTAAACAGCTCATTTGACATTAGCCAACTCATGGAATTGGGTTGGGCGCATGTAAGTAAATTGTATGCTACATTGCAATGTATTTTTTGGCATGTCAATATGTGTACGTACTTCAGGTACAAAAAAATTCTGGAGAAAATCACCACTACCAGTAGAGGCACTACCAATGTCCTCCAAAAGTATTCAGTAAAAGTGTATAATAAAAAATAGAAAATAAAACTCAAGAAATGTAAAGTGTCATTTAGAACAGGATTTTTGACATTTAAATGACAATCAAAACTTGAAATTTGCTGGATTCTACAATAATAAGATTCGATTTTTACGAGCAGCTTGTACAAACCTTTCTCATCGGAAAAATTCTGTTACTATTACTCATCTTACCATAGTTAAATTATTGATTGTATTGGAGCTATTCCAAAAATTCTTTATTACTTAGGGTAAACAAAGGTGTCAGAGCAGATTCATAGATAAATTTGTATGAACATCTCAGCATAAATAAATTTGTACAAACATCTCAGCTGACTCCCTTTTGAAAAATGATCTCAATTCAGATCGAATGTGGCCACTGACACCCAAGACTCACAAACTACATGGGAGTTTGAACAGTCTTTCTGTCATCCACTGATTACCACGCAAACGTTAGGTCTATAATGTTCTGACAGAGCAACTAATATAATAGTAGAAATTCAGTGTCTTAAGTTAGTGTATTACCAGTGTGTTAGTCTTAATCTACCAGCGTATTAGTCTTAGTGTATTACCAAACATTTCTGTTCATAATCTGCATCATATTTATAATTATTGTTTTCAATCTTACTGAATTTTAGTGGTAGGGTTTTTTTTAAAACTCTTTCATAGCAAGCAAATAAGTATGTAAACACATACCTCAAAACTGACAGGTATATTGCGCTTCAAAGCAATTTCAAACACTACACTGATCTCAGACTTGTTTGCATCTTTATCTTCTTCTGTTTCTTTTCCTGCTTCTCCATTCTGAAAAATGAATACAACATGACCATAGGAAAATATTTTTTAGAAGATAAAATAATTACACATGCTGTTCCCCCAAAGCTGCATAAAATGTAGTCATGCTTCATATTGCTCATACTAAAAGAACACGTAGACCTTGGCTTATAATTGCCTGTTAGATGGCAAAGTAACTTCTATAGATTTTAGGCTTATTAACAGCATGGATAATCATGAACTAAATGCACATAGCTGGTGTCTGACTAGTAACGTGATTATTAAAAAGCCTTTCCCAGGCTCCCCTCGTGGGCACCCCTTCCAAGGAACGGGCGAGCGCCGCACTTCTCACACGGGAAATTCAGCGATTCACCCCCACGCTTGGACGGGGTCACCAGGTTGCAGGTGTCCCCAGCAGGTCCAGCTGGTTAATGGCCCCTCCACAGCCTTCCCTCTGGGAGGTTTGACCAGTGTGAAAAGGTAGTGACAGAGAACAGCTTGCTCAACACAAAACATTATTTATTTATCCATAGGAACATAACAAACAGAGAGGATAAGGGATAAAACAACAAAAGGAATATATAAACATTAATCTAACTAAAATTCAGCTTTGCTTTGCAATTTAGGTAAGTCCCATTTTTCTCAGAAAGCCACCAGCATGGGGACCAGTCAACCAGCTATCATATTCTCCAACTTCTGGCTTTTGGTCTTCGACCCCAGGCCACATTCTCCCTCGTTCTCAAAGGTTTAACTTTCAGCTCCTTTCAAACACGAAGCCCTGAAGGTTTCAGACTGAGATTGTTCCACAACCTTGTTGCCTTGGCCAGACTCCTCATTTTTTATTAGGGGAGGTAAACATCAAACCAACAGGGCTGAACTAGGTGGATTCCCGCAGAGTTTCAGCCTTGCATAATAAAGCCTGATATAAATCTTTACCCACTAGTATAAATACAAAATCCAGATACTGAAGTTATAAAATAACATTACCAAAAAAAAGTTCTTCACAAAAACAACGAAAATTATCAAGATTTTATATACTCTCTGTTAACTCTTAGTATATTAACCTTTAACATAAAGCTAGAGCAAAAATACAGCAGAAGCAGGCTACTTGAATAGAGAGACATGAGAACCCTTTTGTCTCATTAAATGTTCACAAAATTTTGTGTGGAAAATGCAATTTATTCCCCTGCCAGGTATATGGAGCTAAATACAAAACAAAAAATTGATAAAGTATGCAGAAGCTGCCAGAATTAAAGGATGCAATACTAAGCAACAGCAAGGGGAGCCAGAATGAAATAACGTAGCATCTCTGGCTCATTTCATACACTGTACTACTGAAGCACTACTGAAATCAAGAGTGTGGGTCATTATTTAGTCCACAGAGGATAATCAACTGAACAGAGATGAAAGGATAGCATTTAAAAGCACACGTGTATTTAGGGACTGTAACAATTATCAAACAGAAACTGTGGGACACTATTATCACTATAAACAACTGTATTGAGAACCTTAGTTAATATTGCATTCAACAAAGCTTGTGCTTTATGAAGGAGATTAATAATCAGAAAAACAGAGGAAAGCAGGTGTAAGAATGAACTATTAATTGGAAAAAGCACTTTACATTGATAGATTATGGAAACAATCTGTTATATAAGAACATTTAAAAATTACTTGAGCATAACTGATAAAACTTATATGGGGAAGAGTTTTTTTATAGTCATTTCTTAGATTTAATATGACATGAAAAGATCTATTAGATAGAAATCAAAGCTAAGTAAATTTAGAAGAAATACAATTTATCTTTAAAAGGGAGAATAATCAATCACTGGCATAAATTACATAAAATTACAGAGGGTCCACTGGACTGTCACTAAGTCTTTAAGTCAAGATTTTTTTAGGTTATACTCTGGCTTAACCATATATGCGGAGTCTAATGTAGAAATTGCTGTTTAAAATGTCATGATTAATACAAACACATCACTCTAACAAATCATTAAATGTCCACTCTTAAAACTTCAGTCCTTGCCTATTCTTCTGTCATGCGCAACAGAGCCTAAGTGAGTGGAGACTAAGGAGGATCCATCCCTAAGGCCTACACCCTAGCACTGAGCAGTAACGTTTCAAGTCCAAATCACCTAACTCCCTTAACTTCGGAAAGATAAAATATGTCCCAGAGTGTCTAAGGTGCTCTGGATTTAAATTCAATCCTCATTCCAGAACTGACAGTTTAATTGCAAGGCCCTTCTTAGGCCTCCATCCTCCAAGGCAGCGGAGCTGCTTTGGCAGACATACAATAGTTCTTTTATGAAAGCAAGTCACCTATACCCCTGCTCTGTTTGCTGTTTGTTTCTTGTTTCTGTTCACCTTATGCTTTCTACACACTTGTGCAAAGAAATATTAAAACAATGTTTTTATTCAATGTTCTACTATGGGAGAAGGATTTTGCATTTGACTTGCTTAGTTTTAAGGAATGAAAAACTTGGTATCTGCGGATGAAAGAATATAAATAAACATGCATTAAGCAAACACAATTACATAGATCAAAAGGCAAAAGCACATGCATATTGGATCCAGGGATCCCGTTCCAGGGAAGCTCTTTTCACGACTAACAGCGTGCAGGGCTAGATCGGGCTCAGCGGCTCCCTGGCGCAACGGGAAGCGCCGCGGCAATAAGCGACTAGGGGAGAGCGAGGTTCAGCCAGTCATCGTGACGGGGCCAGCCAGGCCAGGGCCAGCCAGCTCTGAGCCGTGGCTGACGAGCACGGGGCAAACGCAGGGGCAGTGCCCTGTGCTCTAGGTGACCCTGCGCGTGCAGGCGGGTTGGACTGAATGATCTCTAGAGGTCCCTTCCAACCTTAAGCATTCCGTGATTCTACGATTCCCGCTGCTGCACCGGCACGTCATGGTGCTTCCCACTGGTGCTGCCAGCGGTGGCCTCGGCAACGCCAGGCTACCGGCTCCTCGCCATCGTGCCCCGTCTGCCTCGTGACATGCATCACTTATGGTGGTGAAGAGGAGGAGGAAATTACTTTATTAGCTCGAGACAGAGAAAACAACGTGGATTGCTACAAGATTTAGGAAACTCAATTTGCCACAACTGCATCCTCTCCTAAAAGCTTACGTATCCTGAGAGACACTAATCTAAACAGACACTAAATAGACCAAATTGGACATGAATATGAATTTAGGTTTCTATTACTTTGGCTAAGTAAATAAATGTTACCCAGTTTCACAGACACCAGCTATAAAAACGAAGCACTTAAGCCCATCTATCTTTTTATTACCTTATGCACATAGGTAACAGTAGTTTACTTTCCATGCTGATTAATAGATACTTTGAATTCAAGGGCTCTTTTTATAAAATACAATATTACGTATGTAATTTTCAAAAAATTAAGATATATTGATCTAAAAATACAGTTCAATAATATGACATTCCTTCTCAGCTTTATGCTTAGCATTCATCATCAACCTCTTTTTTTTGTCTGAAAACCAGAAGAGAAAGGAAGGGAATTAAAAACAGGAAAGGAAATGGAGATTCTGCTTAAGACTTTACTTAAATATTCATTTTAATAGCTTTTCTGTTATTAAAAAAAAAAAAAAAAATCAATACTCATTTTAGTAAGTGATTTTAAAGAGAATTTCCTGATCCAGAAAAATGACACTGCCAAACCACAAGGGCGAGTCAAACACTCTCTGGATAAAAAGGAACTCATTTGGATATAGGGTGAGGCAGATGGATGTGTTTTTGATATAGAAAATTATTTCCATTCTTAAAGAGCAGCTTGAAACAACCACACAAGACACTGAAGATGCTTTTAGTAATGCTTTGCTCTGTGCACAGTATTTCAGTAGGAGTCACTAGAAAGTGAGTACAAAAAAGGAACTGTCTCATGATACATTGTGATCTTTCCACAAACATATTTTCAAAATATAACAAAATATTTTCATTTATAAGCAAAAATAAACACCATTTGCAAACACAATGTGCGAAAACTACCTATTCAACAAGAGGCTAAGTGGATAAAAGCCTAAAACCATCCAATAGCTGTTCAGTAGCTATTACTAAGGCCATTCAGTCTCACTGCGGGACAAAGTCATCTCTACTGTAAAGATCACCTTCATGGCACAACATACGTGCAAAATCAGTAAAGCCACTGATTAAATGGACAATTTTTCTACTTTGAGGATAATCTCAAATATGTTCTATTGTTTTACTTAACCGCTGTTGATAAGCCTCTCATCTTTAAAACACCTTCCTACTTTTACTAATTAATTCTAGTTCCGTGTTAGGTGTGTTTTTATTCAGAAATAGTATTAATGACTTTTACTACTGTATCTCCACTAGAGGTTAATAGTTTTTTTTTCTTTTTTTTTTTCTTTAAAAAAAAAAGGAAGCTAAATGAAATATTAAAAAGCTGATAAGTAAATTGTAAGATAATATAAAGATTAGGCAAAATACATTTTTTGCAACACAAACCTGAGGTATTTTTTCTGGAATAGGCTCATTCTGGAGAGCTTGAAGGGCCTTCATTGCAGCATTATGTCTAGCAGCTTGACGAGTCTTTCCTTCACCAAAAAACTCACTGTTGCCAACAGTTAACTGGACATAGAAAATTTTAGGCACTGGGCAGTGATACCTGGAGAGAGGTCATAAAAAAGTTAATGTATTTCTATGCTCTCTATACAAACCAGCAATACTAGTTATCCATTTTAAATGTGTATTTTTATGTAATATACAACAGTAGTTACTATTAAATGTTACCTCCTCTCACAGGATAAGATCTAACACTGAAATACATGACTCCATTCCTCAGCTAGTCCATTGGTAATTCTAATAGCAATCTTGCCATGCCCACTAGCTCCCTGCTTGTATTTGCATTGCTCTGCAGTGAGCTGAACTATACTGCAGGTGAACCACCCAGCTCTGCTCTCCCTATGGTTTTTGTCCTGAGACCATAAAGCCAAAGTAGAACTGAAAGCTCCGAGGGAAACTGTGCCTTTCCCATGGGAAATCGGAGAGAGGAAGCAGGAATGCGAGGTCTCTCCCACAAGGGTTCTGCAACACGTCTGCATGCCTCAGGTCCTGTATGAACAGGGAGAAAATCAGACGGCAGAGACTGAGGGATGTGGAAAATGCACTTCTAGTCTGTTTTTAAAGTTCAATTTTGGAAAGCTTTGCAGAGGATAGGAAGGAGCATAATAAAAGGTAGGAAGAAGCTCCCTTCCTACACTGAGCATTATCTGCGCCTACTGAAGAAAGGCAGTAACCACCATTCCCTTTTTCTTTTTTTTTTTTCTGTCTTTTGTTATTTGGAGAAAAATCTCCAAATACAATGGATTGTTTTTCTTAATGTTTTTGAATACACAGCACTTAAAGAAAGATAAAGTAAAAAGCCAGAAGTTTTCCTATTGACAGTGCAGCTATTTTACCTCAGAGGATGCAGTATCTATACTCATATTGTCAACTCCGCATTTCTATTTTCAGTAATAAAAATTGCTAATCCAACCAAACCAGAAACATCCCTCCTGCTAGCATAGGACGAAGAGAGTGAGATAACACCATTCTTGGTTTTGGAATATCCCATCGCAAAAATTACAGCTTGTCAAAGCAATTTCTACAGTAGTGTTTTTTTTCCCCTCGACCCAAGAAAAGCAATTCAACACACAGAGTTCTTGTCACTGTTAAAATTATAATCTTTTAGCGGAAAATTAAGAAAAAAAAATCCACTGGGAAGCCTGAGACCAGGCGCAGGCAGCAAAGCCCAAGGCAAAGCGGAGACCCGCAGCGCACCTTGGGCACAAGGTCCCTCGCTGCATCTCGCCCACTGAACTGCTGCGTTTCTTACTGATATTTACACCCCTAGACAGCTCCATTTCTAAATGAACTTCAGCTTTCCATATTTAACCAAAAATGAGATTCTCTTAGTTACTAGCCTGATTAAGCCTACGTTTCAAGGTGATATGTCTTACCAAGGGTGACCACTATGTATTTTTAACTGAATACAACAAGTGACACAAAGGTATAAAAAGAATACTACTATCTTTTTGACTTTACTTTGCTAGTTTTACAGTGCTGCAATGACGTTAGTTCAGATTTGTGCCAGTTCAAGTAAGGTTAACAACTGAGTAAATGTCTAGCTGATTTAATGTCCCCAGCAATAGGAGTTTAAGAGTTAAAACTCAGAAACCAAATTAGAAACTACTTGATCTTTTCATTTGCAAGTAACCATTATATTCCATTAAAGAAAAATTAGAGATACTAAACATTGTGAAGGGAGTATTAACTGAACTAAATTTTATTTTAAAAGCCTATGGCAAAAAAAAAAAAAAAAATTAGAAAGATCAGATGCTTCTAAACTGATCCATCTAAATTTAAGTTTCTTTGTAAGATATGCAATCATATTGTAATATTATAAATATCCATGGAAAACGTGCATACTTTTATATATATGTGTGATGTAATATATACGACACATTGTATCATCCACACATGATTACAAAAAAATATAAAATAGAACACAGGCACCTTCTGGAAACACTATAAAGCCCCTATGAATATTAAATATGATACTGCTATTTATTAACTAAGCTGCTGACAAACCAAAGAAGAGAAACAGATGGGTAGCCCTGGAACTTTAATTTGTAACTCACTCCACACTGTTCCTCACTGGTTTTGACATATAGCATCCCCCTTCTGCCTCCCTATACTACCAAAAGATTCAAAAATAAAATCAAGGGCACAAAAATTAAACCAAGGCAACATTAATGTGGCAAAATCTACAGTTCTTACTTAGACAAAGCACTGTGGCTTCAGGGTGACATTTACATCAAAAAGAATGGTAACTTTTTCTCACAGTGTTTAATGGAAGATTTTCACCGTTTCTGTTGGCTTCATAAGCTTATGTGATATTCACCCTATGTCAACACTTTCCTTTATTAGTTTTATTTAGATTGCAATACTGTTACAGGGAATATATTAAAAATATACATAGTAAAGCTAAATAACAACTTGAAAGAAAGCAAGTCTGAGAATCATGGGCTTTTGACACAAAATATAGCTCACAGTGTATCCCCAAAAGAGTAAAAATATTACTTACTGAAACATCCAGGGAAAAATAAAGGAAAGCTTTGTCAGTTTAATCACTACCAATGAACCAGATGAGTGGTTAGGTTCATTAATCTACTTCTTCCACACTCAAAGCAGAGTTGCTTAGGAGCATGACCAGCATCTCCAAAGCTGGAGACTCTACCACCTCTCTGGGCAACCCGCTCAATCTTCAGTCACCTTTACAGTCATTTTTAAACAGAAAATCCCTGTATTTTAATTAGTGTCCACTGCCTCCTGTTCTCTCACTGGATACCACTGAGAAGGGTTCATCTTCTTTATTATATTATTTTATATATACATATTTATATACATTTTATTTATATATATATATATATATATAAAATATTCCAGAATATATAGAATATATGTTATATTCTTTCCAGGACCATACCCTGTATTATTTCAAGCAGATCCCTGAGGAGGCCAACGCCTGTTCTCCTGAAGTGCTGGGTCATAATTCTGTCATTTGTCTTGTTCCTAGCTTTCAGGACACTGAACTCCACTATCTCATAGTCACCGCAGCCAAGGCTGCCCCCAGCTTTCACATCCACACACAGTTCTTCCTTAGTTGAAATATGAAGTCCAAAGCATCTCCCCTCGCTGGCTCCTCAATCACCTGTACTAGGAAGCTGTCATGGATGCATGCCAGAAACCTCCTCAGTTGCTTGTGCCCTGCTATTTTACCCTTCTAGCAGATTTGGGGTTGGTTAAAACATCCCCCGGGAGGATGAGGGCCTATGAACATGAGCCTTCTTCCATCTATCTGAAGGCGGCCTCATCTATTTCTGGTCGTAAAAAAAAAAAAAGAAATCTCTGCTGTCAATACCTGTTATGCAACCAAATGTTGACCCACAGGATTCATCCACTGCTTCTCCAGCTCTTCCCTCTCACTGGCTAATTTAAGGAGAAAACCATCTAGGTCTCCATGCCCTTGACTATCACTCCCAGAGCCTCACAGCCATGCCTGATATGCTCCAGGTGTCCCCTATTTGTATCACAGGTGCCCATGAGGAAGAGCAGCAGGGGATAACAGTTCAAGGGCCAGACAAGCCTTAGCAAGCTCTATACTGTGTCTTGACCCAAGGTCCCAGCAGGCAGCAAATCTACCAACACAGCAGGCTGGGTTGGCAGATGAGGGTCTCCATTCCCTGCAGCAGGAATTGACCCACTGCTATTACTTGCTGCTTCCTCCCGGTGCTGCTGCATAGCTCAGGCTCAGCTGGCTTGGATGTTTTGTTGGACACAGCTCCCGGCCCCTCCTCTGTTGCCAGAGCACTGAACCTATTCTGTAGTCACAGAACTGCAAGAGGAGCAGGAGCCTTCCTCCTGGTGCCAGAATTCGCAAGCTTCCAGCCTTCATCATCACAGGAGGCTGTTTCCCATCCCCCAAAGCATTTTTCTTGTCCCTCCTTTGGTACAGCTGGGGGTTCAAACTCTTGTACCTGCAGGGTTTTAGAGAAGATCCAGTCTCTTTCTGATCACCTCCAAGTGATGAGTAATCTGCTGACCTCCTCCCACAGTCCTTTCACTTGGTGACAGATCCTCCTTCACCGCGCTCTTCATACTGACAAGGCGACCGTCTCCTCCTGTCCCCGTCTCCATGAAGGACACGGAGCGTTTCCTGCAATCCAAGACCTGCAACGCTGTATCTGCCCTCTGGAGCATGATCCGAGTAAAGGTCTCTGGACGGCTAGGGCGAGTTGCTCCCCTTGGCGCTGGGGACCATGCCCTGCAGTGCCTCACCACTGCTGCTCAGCCCACAGGCACTGTCCTCAGCAGAGCCCCTAGGGCCCTTCTACGCAACCTGCACTGCAACCTGCACTGCTCCTAGAGCTTCCTAGAATTTGTGGTCTCCTGCAGCAATCCCAGCCCTGTGCCAGCAGGTGTCCTGCATTTTCTCAGAGTTCCCAGGAATCCTCCAATGATCCCAGAATTCCCAGATCTAGAAGCAAAGCCTGCAAACTGGTGCTCTATAGGCTGCAGAACGAAGGATAAATTGTGCAATGAAAAAGCAGTACGTATCTTGATGGCCCATCCCACCTTACTGACTGACAGTTCTCTTGAAGAAAAAAAAAAAAAAAAAAAAAAAAAGTGGTAGAGCTGTCGGCAACTATCTATATTTGGGGAAAAACACCACATCTGTCATAAGTTCCTATTTCTTGTTGAGTTACCAGGTTCCCTTTCTCTCCATTCCATGCAATAGAAGAAAGCATATGAACCTTAATCCACTTTATAAACCCAGGTCCCACAACAGGCCCTCTCTTTTTCCCTCCCCCTCTTAAAGAGTGTTTAGGGAGCTATTTATGTGATAATATGGAAAAATGATATTTAGCCTGTGGCTCTAGAGCCTCATGCAGCTCTCTGGCATTGGCAGAATGATTAGGCTTTTACATGGTTTTCATTAAACTTTTCTTGCTCTGCTTGGCCTCAAGCAGAGTTAACAGAGCACTGATAATATGAACATTGCCAGGAAAGTATAGAGGAGCACCTGAAGTCCTCCGAAAATGGACTAAATGTGCTAGTATCTTGGTTTCTCTACAACTTGGATGGTGTCAAATAGAAAAGAAATATCCCCAACTTTTCAGTAGTGAAGATGGAAGAACGGGGTAGGATTAGTGAAAGTCTTAAAAATAATCATAATATAACAACCTGAAAGTAGAGTGCAACCACTGAGTTTTAATATAGAGTAATTCTGCACACTAAGAGGCACCTTAACAAAAGGTATAGTGCCCTGCCATATATAGGTGCCCTGCCATATATAGGTGCCTGCCTACATCTGCCACTGATCATCGATGAACTTGCCCTATATTTTACATTTGACCTCCTAAGAGCACTGAAAGCATTAACAACTCTGGGTATATTTACATATAATTTGTTGATTATTATATAATAACATAATGGCACAGCACTTGCTGTCACAACGATTCCTAAACTTCAGTCCTATGTTTCTTAGTCCCCTTTTAATCTGTTCAGTGACAGAACTCAAATATTCAGTGAAAAATCCAATGTCATACAATCACAATTCATACAACATTAACTGACAGACTGTCCAAACCAAATGACAAAAGATTACAAGACCTGAGGACAAAAATCAGACATGTGAAATTATACACTCAATTAACAGATACAAATATGATAAAGGATAATACTTTTAACAAGCAGTCACACATCACCTACAAAAACAAGTCAATTTTCATCTAGCTCTCCTGGATGTTTGAGATTCACAGGAACATCCCTCATGTAAGAGGGCAGATTCTCTTTATCCCCTTTAGGTTTCACCACATCGGAAAGCTGCTTTTTAGGCAACTCCACTGGTATCACTTTAGAAATGGTCAACGTGAAAAGAGAAATTTGCTCAGTGACCGTGACCTTGAATGCCAAGTTTCAGCAATGAGCAAATATTTACAGCTAGTTATAAACCCCTAAAAATAGGGGTTCATAACAGAAATGCTGACAGACCTTAACTAAGTTGGTGTGAGCGGGCGCCACTATAATTAAATAAATCACCAAGGTCTGTTGACAATTACAAAACTCATTTTGGTTTGCCACAGAGACAAACAAAAATTCTGTTCATTATAATTTTACTGGAATATGATGTCATAACATGTAAGCATACTGAAACAATCTGCTGCTTTGCTAGCCAAAATATTAATTGCATACTAAGGAGCCCTTGGGGCCTCTTCCTTTTTGGCCATCAAATCCACACACACACACAAAGACAAATAAAGTATTAGTGCACGCGTTATGCGTTCATACTGCATTTCCTGTATTTCTCCGGATTCCTCAATGGCATAAACATTTCTGTTAAATATTGTTACTCTGTTCTTAGAAGGGGGAAAAAGAAACAAGTGCAATCTGAAGCTCAAGGAAACTGTGAATTTTATTTAGATTTAGCCTCCTTTTGACTGTTAAAAAACCCCAGTGAGGCTCTGCCTAAATTCTAATGGCCAATGTATTCTTCACTTCCATAAAAAACGAATGAATAAATCCAATTATGTCTCCACTACAGAAGTGCTATATTAAGTGTCATGCCATTCCAAATTCAAACAGTAAACGAAGAGGAAGGAGGGCTGATTCTGCCGAAGCAAAAGGACACCAAACCAGCAGATCCGAAACGGCACCGCAAAGTCACTCAGCAGATCCAGCTCCGCGCTGAAAGGGCCCCTCTCTGCACTCTTCCCTTGGCACCTTTTCCGCGCCCGCTCGGAAAAGCTGGCAGTGCTGCCGACCCTGCCTAGCTGGGAAAAGGCCGCGAGGTGCAGGGATCGAGAGGCACAGAATGCGCAAACAGCCTTCCCTGCGAACAACCTTTTCTCCATAACATTTGAAATTTCTCTAGGGGAGCGAGTTGCTTAGTGCAGCTGTTCCCTGGCCATGCCCTATTTTTTCCAAGCAGTCCATTAGCCACGTGGATTTCTTACAGATGTGAGTCAGTTCTACGTTTCAGAGAAGGAGACGTCCAGTGCAGCCACCTTCATCTTCGTACAGTTTGCACCTTTTGTGCTTTTGTGCCACTTCCACCACAGCGCCTGGGAACAAGGAGACCCTTTTCCAAGAGCCCCTTTTGAGAGCTACAGTCCATTACCCCTGAATCAGCCTGTTTGTCATCTGCTGGATTACCTCCAAAATCATCATCATCATCAAAAAAAAAAAAAAAAACTTATTGTAAAGCTAGAAAGACAAAGCCCTATATTACATTTTTTAGCAACACTCACCCCTTACTAGATAAGGGCATCATTTTCTGAAATTTCTGTTCTGCAGATTTGTTTATATAGCCTGAGACTGATGTTTCCTAATCTTGATAAACCCTCAGCCACGTGTATAAGATTAAAAATATATATATATAAATCAATTATACTGTCCCAGATTTTTCTTCTTTTGAGAGATGGTGTTAAACAAAAAATTTGAATCTTTAAAAAAAATGAAATTACTGTATATAATTCTAGATTATTTTATCATTTTAATATATGTGATTTTTGCCAAGTTCACTTTATGAAATCACTTCTGATCTGATTGTAGAAATCCTCTAAGAAACAAAAAGCTATGTAATTGCTTATGTCAAAATCTAAAACTAAGTGATGGAAAAATATTAACAGAAAGAAATTAAAAACCATTGTTAATTTTTTAAAAATAATGTGAAGACATAACAAAGATGTTTTCCATTTTAGAGCATACCAAAAACTAATTCCTTCTCTGTTTCAAATGTAAGAATATAAACAAATCCTGAGCTACAGTCAGTCTGACTCCTGTGAGTTGGATGCAGCGGAGTATTAGAGCCCTCTTCATCTCTTTGGGTCTAGACGAGAACAAACTGGATTACTTGTTTCCAACGCTTCTCCTAGGAGGATATTCTAAAGCTGAGGTGACAATTAGGAATTTTCTCCTCATGTCCAACCTAGCTGTATTACCCATTTTGTTTTGGATCAGCACCTCACCTCAAATAGCTCTTTACTTCTTGTTGTGCTTACCCTCTGAGGCAAGTAGTCCCATTCCCACTTGGCCTTCATGACGAAACAGTGAACAGGTCAACCTCTTTTAGTACTCTGCATAAAAAGCTGTTCACACTTCTTTGATAACCCTTCACAGTCCTTCTCTTGCTCTTGTTCTCGACCATAAGAGCCACGACAAAATCAGTAGACAAAATTCCATACGAAAGCTTAACAGTGCTCTCTTAAAACAGCACATCCTAAATATCACATTTACCTCTTTTATTATCCCATCTCATCAGCTGATCACAGCTCATCTTCCAAAAAAGATGATAATACTAGATAATTCTCCTGTTCTGCCATTTTCATCGAAATAATGCTCATCTGTAAGCAGAATTTTTTTCCTACTAGTGGCTATGTGCCATGTACAACACATTGCATTTTATACTGCAAAGTTTAATCTCATCCCATTTCTAACGTATTGGCCCTCGGGATTATCGAACTTTTCCTGTACAGCTTAATCTTTCTGTCTTGATGTGACGTTATTAAATGCTATCAGTGTGTTCCCACCTTTTCCGCAAATATCTTTAGCAATATAACAAAAAGATTGGTCCTAAAACCAGAAGAGAAACTGCACTTAATAACATTCCTCCAAGATTGGTTTTTAACATCAACTATTTTTCTTCTCCTTTCCTATCTTGCATTTTTTATACCAAAACTCAACATATTCAGTTTAATAAAAACAGTATTCTTATCTAATGCTACAAAATGCTTAACTGAATCTCACAAAATTCAAGTCATCTCACAAAAATCCCAGAAAAAAAAAAATGAATTAACACGTAACTAGTTACCAAGTCAGATACACTCTACCTTTAGTATACAGCAACTTCATGTTGAATTTTTTCATGGTTTACATTTATCTCCACACCTTTGTTTATATTTTATTTCTTTGTGCTGAGTCTGTGCATATTACATGACACTAACACTGATTCCTTTCTTTTTAATCTTACCCTATGCGATTCTAAGCTTTATATCTGGTTATGTAACTACCACATACAACTTGGGAGATCTATTTAAAATCCTTGCTTCCATACTCATAGTTTCAAAATTCTGGATTAGAGGCTCTATACAATATGATTAGGTTTATCAAAAATTGACTCATACTTTTGCTATCACAGTATCAAATGTTTTAAAACTTTTCTAAGCAAAAACAGAAGGAATGGGAATTCACTTTTACATAACATTACCTAATGTGGAATCATTCCAGAAGAGCTTGTTGTGAGAAGACAATAATATTGCCACATCATTATATCTTGGTATTCCAAATTGCTCAATAAGGACATTTGACTGAAATCAAAATTACAGTATTTACTCTGGGCGGACACCACTACATTTTTTACCACTTCTCTGTGACAGGAAAGAGTCTGTCCACTGACAACAAGGAAAAAATGTTCAGCAAAAGGAATCAGAAGAAACCAACAGGAAGTTACAGAAATTATAAATGGGACACTTTTAAACTCATGGATAACTGCACAGGTAGGATACTATAGACACTGAGCTGGCTTTGCAGCACTGGCTGTATGGAGCCGCTTGCACGCACAGTAAATTCAGATCGCGGCTTCCGCCTTTACATCTCCCTCTACTCGCGGATTCAACCTAAAGCCCAGCTTAGAAACAGCACTCTTCCAACGGCACAACTGTCTCAATGCCAGCCTGAATACCTTCTTACAAAGCAAAGAAAAACTAGTGCGAGAAAAACGGGAGGAAAGCAAAACAGAAGCAACAAAAGGAAAAAGAACTAGGAAAAAAAAAAAAAAAAAAAAATCATGGGATGAACCTTCCAAAGGACAAGGGTAAAAAGAATCAAGGGAAAAAACAATAAACAGAAGCAGAAGAGCACAGAACAAGATGTTATGTGCCTCTGAAGAAGTATTTTATCTATCAACCAAGTAACTAAGGAATGGAAATGGCTGACACAATTTCAATTTATTCTTGACTGCAAAAATAGCAAAAATAATATAAGAATGTAACAAAAATGTTGCCTCCACAGCTTAAGTCATTGGAAAATGTCAAGTGGACAATGCTGAGAGATGTTGGGGTGGGAGAGGATGTGGAAAAGATAAAGTAAAAAGAAAATGTTCTTTCCAGTAACACAAAAACAAGTGCAATAGGAATAAAAGGGAAATCATAATGAAGCTGTGATGTATGCTGCAGACTTAAAGGTTAAAACAGACATCTAGAAGACAAACATCTCAAACTCTTTATCTGCTTCAGCTCATAAAACTTCTCATGAACTGTATTACTCACTAACCTTTACAAGCATGCAGAGTGGTTGCTGAGAATGTCTTCCAAATACCCATTACAGTAAAAGAACACAAACAATGCTGCATATCTGACTAAAATGTCATTTTCTTTCTGCATAAGAAACTCACACAGAAGGAAACTTGTTACTTGTCAACCTAGGACTAAGTAAATGACAGAATAAAATACCTCGTTCACTTAATTGTCATACATTTATACCATTAATACCAATAAAAATGTTACTAACAACATTGTACTTTTACACGCTACTGTCAAGTCCAGAACTTCAGAGGAATTATTTATATTGCAACTTATATGCAATGCAACTTATATGCAAAAATGCATATAGGAAGAAGACAAAAGAAAAAAAATTCTAACTCTCCATCCAAATACACTTAAATGGAGCTAAGTTTATATTGAGCTACATTCAGTTCTGACGTGTGGGAATGCAAACACACTTACACTAAATTGCACTACTCAGAATGAGTCAAGAACTTTACTTGTTTTAAATTTGGCAGTTAAATGACTGAAACTATGAACATGGACTGAACAATCCCATTTAATTAAGGCTTAATGAGTCTCCTCTCAGCTCCTGAGCACTGTGTGTTTTTTATGGCCTACACTGATCCTCTCAACACGCTCAAAGTGATATGGATGGCCTTACTACACCTACTAGTAAGCTACACCTACTCAAAAAGGAAGTTTGTTAACCACTTAAAATGTAGTTTTTGAAAGGGGAAAAAAAGGTAGCAATGTAACAAGAACAGTGGCAAAATCTTTCAGAGCTTCTATTCTTTTCTACCTAAAAGCATGAAAAGCCTCGTATTTTATAGGGAAGTTTATCCATAAATGGTAGATATGATCTTCACTTCTCTTTCAGTGGTCTCAATTTTCTAACTTTCGTAGGTGTACTGGATTTGCAGCAGTGATCTGCAAGTAAATATGAAATAATTGCTAACTAAATTTTTAAATGACAACAATAAAAGTGTAGCAGTAGTAGGGGTCACTGAGGCAAAGTGATTTGACTCAGTTGACCCACTGGGTATAATTCAGTAGTGCATGTTAACATAGAAAAAAAAAGTTAATCATGTTAGCTTAATATACCAAAATATAAGATCATATACTTACTAGAAAGTAGGAAATGCAGAAAATCTTTATAAAATGGTGGGGGATTGTATTCTAGAAAGCAGAGATGCTGAAAAAGACTTGGAGAATAGAGTAAACAAGGACTGTTGATCACATGCATATCCAAAATGGCTAATATCATCTTTTACAGTTGAAAAACAAATTCAGTACAGAGAGGTATTGTAACTGAACTACAATTCAGCTCCTAATAACCATCTCCTTAAGAACTCTCCCTTATTTTTTCAGTGACATGAAAGTCATCCTTGAATCTAAATAAGTTGATTAGACTCTTCTTCTCTTTTGTCAGGGAAGAAAAGACTCTATGGTAAGAGATGCTTTTTTTCAGAAATGACTTCCCTTTTGACCACACAGTTAGGGGATACAGCTCCATCTCAGTGGAACAATTAATCCAAACAAATCTTCATGTCAAAGTGCACAGTCCCTAAGTTCGGCTGACCTCTCCCTGACAATAACCAACCCAAATTGGCATTCCTCTTTACAAAGATCCTAGCATCAAAACCAGATCTTCAGAAGATCCTGAGAATTAGCACTTTTGAAGAGCTGTTAACTATAATTTCTTTCACAGAGAACAAGCAGTCATCAAAATTACTACTTCAAAGAAGACATTAAGAGAAACTGTAATATCACGGTCGCTGGTGACAAGTTCTATATTTAGATTGCCTTATATATTTTTCATAAAACAGTCTTTAAAGTGTTGTTGAGAAAATTTAATACTTTCACTCTGTGACAGAACTTTCAGTCTAACAGAGAAGGACTTTGGCCTAGGGAGATGTTTTTTCCCGTGTAATTCCAGTTAGGTCTGATCAGGTTATAAACAGTTAAAAATTAGCCACTAACTTTCCTTCAGTTGCTTTCCTCAGGAAAATTATGTCAGCCCCTCTGACTGTTATTTGAAGTCTAACAGAAGTTTGCCTGTGTCATTACCAAAGAAGTAGGAGAAGAAAAGAATTATTTATCAATAACCACATTTAGGCTCTGGATAGAGCATAAAGGCTGTAACAGGATCTAGGTTTGCTTCCACTGAACCTAAAAACTCACAGGTATCTTGGTTGAAATACCCACAATTCAGCAGATCATCATTCTGAGGACCAACATAAGGGTGAACAAAAACTGTAGAAGGAATGCAACACACCCAACATATTCCTGCTCCAGAAAGAGCATTCAGGATCAGGATTTATTTTTATACATACCAACAACACTAGTCTTCAGGATGTTCTCTGGAAACAGCCTTAATACAACCAGGCACAGAACAAGAACTGCAGGACACTCGGAAGGTCGCAAAACCACAGACTAAAGATTCATAAGGTTCTGGGGCAGCTTGGTGGCGCTGAAGATTTTTGAGTCAGAGGGATTCAGAGGAATTGTCACAAGGGGAAGAAAAAGGTTGAAGGAGAGACACTGAGAGCAACAAAAGATGAAGATGATCTCTATTTCATTTGTTTATGCTTTCCAGGATCAATTAAGAACAAGAAAAGTCATGGCTGACATTTGGAGACAAGATCTAGATTCAGAGGTGCCTTCTCCAGAGCAAAGAGTCTATCAAATGGGTATTTGATACCTGCTCACAGATCGAAGCCTCAGGAGAAATAATGAAAACTTGGGCCAAGGGCCAGAAGAAGAAAGGGAAGTCCTAAAGGAAGCTGCACCTCTATATCTATTCACCAAGGAAAGTGTAAAGTGGCCGAGGGGCTCACTATACGCTGAGGAGAACAAAGAAAAACAATAATTAATTGAGAGAAGAATAAATTAGATGGGCTCAGGAGCTCCCCTATGAAAATTGGTCGAAGGGTCAGTGACAAAACTACTTAGCCTCGAGTAAGAAATGGTTTAGAAGAATGCAATGGTGTAAAATGTCATGCTTGAGCACTGATGAAGCCTTTACATACTGCTGAGGCTAGAACGGTTTTAACCATAGCAGGTAAGTGCATTCACTTGGAGAATAAAGATACACTGTGCCAGGAACATGATCCACAGTTACGTCTATATTCTGTCAGCTTGATTTTATCCCCTGCAACAATATTTTAACAGCTCTCAATGTAATATTGTAAATGCAGTTAAGAGTATCTAATTTTTGATTCCTGATAGATTAAATGCACCCATTCATGCTGTGGATGGCAGCAATAGTGTGCATTTGTCAAAAGGATTCAATTCACGTGTCAAGGCATCACCTCACACCCGCTTGCGAGCGCTGCGCAACTTCAGCGCAACAGGACGAGGAGAGCACAGAAAAAAAGCTTTCATAAAAACCTTAATGGATTTCAGAGAATCCTCAGCGGGATGCAGGTTTTCTGATCCCAGACACTACTCTATGTATTTTTATGATTTAGAACACTGTAGAAGTTAAATATTAGCTGTCAATTTTTTTATTGCAGGAATAAATATTCTCTGTCATTTTCCGACAGACCTAGGAAATTTCTTTTTTAAAGTCGACAATACTAATCACCATCTCCTAAACTGATAGCTACTGGCAATGGCAAAGCTCATCACCTGCAGGCTCCCTTGCCACTGTTCTTTTGGGAAAACTATCTTAAGACACACAGATGTTTCTGTTGTTTTAAACCAACAGGAAATGGACTGACTTTCTCCCTTTTCCTTTCCTAGAAACAAATACTAGCAAAGAAAAATCTAGCACAGCTGTCCTCAACACTTTCCTTATAACAATATGTCTGTGTGGGAGGCATGCAATGACTGGGAACAAACAGACCAGGGGAAGTGAAACGTAACATGCAGGAGATGGATACAAAGAATTCATTAAAAATCTCTGGGTGGATTATTACTCTGTAATGTTGATGCACTAAAGCTGGTCTGGGTTACTCAGGGTAATAATACTGGAATGTTCAAGCTTTTGCTTTAAGATGCGATCTGAATCCTGTCTCTACTGGTAAGGCACAAAACCTAATAAAATATCTGTTGGGAAGCTCAATTCCCTACAAGTGAATTCCCTACAAGTTCATGTCACTAGGAAGCAGTGTTAGTGTGAACAGACTTCAGGCTTGGGGACTGAGTCACAGCCTTTCTTTAAGGAAATGGCATCAGCTTAGGAGAAATGCTATTGCGAAACTCAGAATCCTGCTGCTCTTGCTGTAGCTCTTTGTTCAGACCAAATACTTGGACTTTCACTGCTGACAAACTGGCACTTTTTACATGCATTAAAATTCAGGCACCTTTTACATGCATTAAAATTATTGCATTATAGTTCCCTTTATTATAGGCAGAGAAAGCCTGAAGAAAACAAGGAGACAGAACATTGCAACAAACCTGTTCTTAACTGTTTTATGCTGGAATTATGATATTTTAAGTAATGAAAAAGGTATAGTATAGAAGAAACAGAAGTTTTTAGAGATAGCTTCTGCTCTGAAATTCAAATACCAAAACACAAATTCATGCTGCCATCTAATGGTCTTAATCAAGTGTATCCAGCTGCACAATTAAACTGCTACTCTGAACAATAACTTCTGTCACTGTTAGGACTATATTTTTTTTCCCTAAACTTTAACTCTTTCTAATCCATGTATAGTCTTCAGAATGAAACTGTACCAAAATTAAGGAGATACAATGTATTCTATTAAAAAGCTTAATTTCTATTACCAATCTAAATTTCTTCCAAAATGCTCTTTCTCCAAAAGACACATGGTGAGGAATGCAGAAAGGAGTTTTCTCAAAGCGAATCCGTAAACTACATCAATAGTACCTCTGTCATCACATTCTTCTTCCATAAAATGAACATTTAAAGCCTTGCAACATTGAATGGAGATGAGACAAAAAACATCTCAATTCCTCCTCTCGCCTGAGAGATGTTGTACCTCTCACTCCTGAGAGGGAGGGAAAAACTGCATTTTAAGCTGGCAACAGACAACTGCAGCCATAAGGCAAAAACCTCACAGTGTTACCCCAGCCTACTTCAGGACCTTGAGTCTTCTCCTCTGACTTTGCTTAATACAACAAGCCTCAGAACCCCAGTGACTTAGGACACTGGTGTCCTGTAACCACATAGTGTTTTGCAGCAAAATACTGCTTGGTTAAATCAAAAGCAATATGGTATAAAAGCCTGCGTACATGCCTCTCCTTATAATTATTACCAGACATATGAGAAGAACTTAAGCTCTCCTATACTCCTAAAGACTTTGTTCTTCTGGTACTTCTCTCTCTGGGAAGAGATTTTAATCTTTTTGTCATGTTCATCCATTCTTACTTAGACTTAGAAAAATACATCCTTTGAGAAGTACCTGCAAGCATAATAGAAGAAATCTGAGCTTTCTTTACTCACTAGTAAAACTGAACAGTATTTTTGGACACCAAATCTCAAAGCGTAACACTATATTTCATGTCAGTGTCCTGGTCAACTAGGATAACACTGACCAGACCTAACATAAGACGCTTAGGGAACTATTTCTCCTGCCTATTTTAAATAGGATGGGTTAAGCAGCATCCTGGGAAGTGCCTCTTTCTCTCCTGTCAACTATAAAGCGATCTTCAAGGAACCAGATTAGAGATATTTGTCTGTGATAGTCAGATGACTCCCACTACAGCATTCATAAAATTATTACATTATCAACATCCTTATTTCTTCGGTTGGAATTCAGTTCAAGATTCAGACACCAGCCATTCAGCTGATGTGTAGTAGCCTAAGCTCCCGTTACAGTACGTGAAGCTCTGGAGAGCAAATGTATGCAAGATCCAACAAATGTAGATGTCTTGGCTTGCAAGACACGTTCTGCACTGTGCTACAAGTGCCCTGACCAGACCTTCCACTGGTTATTATGGGAGCTAAGGCTTCCAGGGCATAGCCCATAGAGACTGTATCTAGATACCTGAGCGTGGAGCTGATTCTCACCCTTAGAAAGCAGCCAGCTGCCTAAACACAAACACAGAATTAACACCACTCGAGATGCTGCACTTCAGACACCTGCACGGGACACAGAACTCATTCACGGCAAACACACGTTTCCAATGAATGGAAGGTCTACGTGGGTCATCTAAAATGGTACGCTGATCCGAATCCTACTTTTAGGGCTTGACTCAACTGCCTAAACATAGGAAGGTAGAGCCCTCTGAAAGACCCTGCGCTATCCTGTCCGGCCTTCTTGTGCCACTCTTAGAAAGGTCTCCTTTGGGTCTCCATGTGGATGTCGCAGAGACCCTACAGTGTCTCAGGTGCCTCCGTTTAGACAGCTTAGTGTCTTTGCACCTGCCACAACCCGTATGCGTGGGAGAAAAATCTGCTTTGTAACAGCACCTAAAATCTACCTTCCCAGCAGTAAGCCTCAGTAACTGGAACGCCGCTAAGCGTAACCAGCTTATGGCACGCCCGGATTCAAGAAGAGACTCTAGAGGATAATCAGAACTTTACCTGCTTCAGGCTACAGTCTCATCTAGACTGAGGTCTAACGGATCCAACAACCCTTCACATTGCTCACGGGACTATTTGTGCTGCAAAAGGATGAAGCTTTTTGTACAGAGAGAACTCTCCTTCTGGACAGTAAAAAGGGCGCTCCAGTAGGACCAAGGGGCCATTTAAGGCTAAAGAGTTTCAGCCTTCATTCTGTTTCTATAAATTAGGAAACTGGGTTTGTATACCTTTTGGAGATAGTAGATTTTAGGTTGTCTTCAGCATATCAAGAAAAAGAGCAACCCCCAACCAGAAAATGTCACTGCTTTTTCTTCACTACTGCCTAGCGCCTTTTTTTTTTTTTTTTTCCTCAACAGGCTATGCAACTTTTTTGGACAAAAAAAAAGATGCTGGGTGAGGATTAGGATTGCATTGCTAAGCACTCAGCGTCAAGCAGCACTAACCTCAAAACTGTTCTTTGACACATGCATTTTATCTTTAACTGAGCATTCATAGAAAAAATTTTCATCTTCATTCTAGTCTTCCATTTCACAGCAAAATCATTTCTTCAACCGATCTGACAGATATACTAATTTATCCAAGAATCACACACACTACTTTTTGTTCCCTCATTAGATGAAATTTGGAGAACATGATAGCCCACTATGAAGCTAACACTTATAAATGTAGCTGGCCTGTTGCAGCTCCTCAAATTTTTGGTTACTACACCTCATTTTTGGTGTTGGATTCAGTATTTAAGGCACTGGTTCACTGGGCCGATAAGCTTAACTTCATGAGCAAGCCTAAGCAAGCAGCCACTGCCACAGCTCCATAGCTGACAGGGAGGAAAAACATGCCCACTTAGGGAGATGTCCTGTGATTTGTGGCTGGCTGCAGAGGAGGCCAAATCTGCTTCCTCTCTACTTCTCTCGAGTCTTGATCTTGCAAACTGCGCTGTAGAGAAACACTAACATCAAAGAAACGCAGGATCACAATGACAGGGTTATGAGAAAAGCACAGACACTCTGTGCACTCTCCCCCCTGAACTGAGGAGAAAGGTAATAACCTTCTCCTAAGTCTGCAGTTTACAATATACATGTAAAAAGAAGTAATCCTGTACAATACGAATGCTCAGTGCAGCAGGAACTGTCAAAGTGCACAGAAGCCACAAGTTATCCCAAGGACATTACCACTTTGCATAAGCTTACAGAATAATCACACACAAGCTTATAGAATTATCACACCGTATCAAATTCTTCAAAACCAAAGAAGAATCTCCTTTAATTACTTTACTCCCATCCTTCAGCTTGTCATTGTTTTGTATTGCCTTTGTTCCTACACTTCACAAATGTTTTCAATTTTGAAGGTTTTTTTTTCTTTAATAAATTTTTTTTCAAGATCTCCAAATTGTGGTGAGACAGTTTTAAGGATTTATTACATAAAAGCATGTAACTTATGAATTCTCCCAAAACACACAGGTTGTAATCCCTTTGACACTACTTTCCACACTAACACATCAAAAGCTGGTGTTTGGTTTCTACTGATTTTCTTTCCCGGCTGCAAGCACATGGTTTGGTTAAGCTTGTAGGATATCATATCTCTTTTTGTCACTTTTCAACTTCAAACAATTAAACAATTAAACTTCAAAAATGACTTTTTTCAATTCCAAACGAAGACAAAATATCGTGTTATAAAACCCACAAGCACTCAGTGGGGACAAGGCAAGCTGGATGACTAGTCAGGACGCAGAGCTTTTCTTTTTCTAAACTGTTCTAATTTGAACAGCCATATCTTTGTTTTGCCACACAGTTTAAGCCAACTGCACATTCAGGGATGTGAGGGCTCTAGTGCTGGCTACAGAGAAGAGTAGCAGATGCTGGTTTCATCCTCAGTTCTGCCAGTATTTTGCAGTATCAACCTGCTGTTTCAGAGCTTGCCCTCTTCCGAGTAGCTTGCCAGTTCTACAGGATCTTGCCAAAGGTGCTGACAAGCACACAAGATGCAACTTCAACCAGTTAACAAAATGTTTCTGAAAGCATCAGCACTTCATTCCTTACAGTCAGTTTGTTGGGTTGCCTCATCCTCAATGAAAACTGGTTGGATATTTTATTGAAAAGAATCATTTATACAGTAAAAACAAACAAACAAACAAAAAAAACCTCTAAAATGCAACTTACTAGCACTGGTTTTCCCGTAACGTGTATTATTTATACTGAAAGGCTACAAAGTTGTTCAGAATTCCAGATCAAACTTTAAGAGGCTATGGCTATAATTAGTGAAATTTTGAGTTTCAAAAACTTTCTACTTTAATTATAACCTCCTTCAGTAGTGAACTGACTGAATCAAAAACTTACACGGTAGACAGCAATTTCTAAGAGTTCGGCCTTATTAAAGACCATCAAGCTCCCTGTACACCAGACTTGTACGCATTCTAATTGAATAAAGCAATATCTGGAGAAGAATCAATGATAATGTCTCAATAATAATAATAATAACAATAATAATAATAATAATAATAATAATAAAGAGATTTTGAAGATGTATCTGTATGGTGAAAACAACTGCAGCATTCAGAGAGCCAGGCTATCAGCGAGCCAAGGTGGCTGCGCACAGCAGCGCGCTGGCCACACCACCCCAGCTGCAGACACAGCCCGATGCTCTCACCTGCCTCCTAAGCACTGTGTGTGTTGGCGGGAGCGAAAGCATTTTCCCAAGCGTCTTCCCTACTTAACTATCCTTGAGAGAGGACCAAACCTGCCCCTGCACTTCCTTACTTAGCGCAAGGAGAGATTTAACCAGAGCTGCCCTCACCTGGAGCACATTTTTAGGTAGTTTCCACCTTTAGTGTCAACATATGCAATCAGCTATGGACCTCACAAGCTTAGCTTCCCTCAGCTCCCAATCACGCAGTCCTGACCCCTCTCTGGTGCCAGCCCTAGGTGAAGAGCTGAGAATAGATGTTAGTCAGAAAGCATTTTCTCCTTTCCTCTCCCGCCACTGAAAAACATCTTTTCCAAGCAGCTCAGCTCCCAGTGCTGAAGCCAGGAATAATGCAGGGACCCAAGGCTGAGGGCAGAGGGAGGGAGAGAAATCCAAGTCACCTAAACATGAATTATCTTCAGCTCACATAGAAACTAGCTCTCAACTTTGCATGCAAATAGTAGCTCTTAGAACACATTTCCACAAGTTCCTAAAAAGGATCTTTTGTGTCACTTGAAACATCTGACTTAGCTGGTCTAAAGCAATGCCCTGGGGTGACCTTCATACTCTTCTTTTTTCCCCCCTCGAGTCATTCATCTTGCCAGAATCAAAGTTCCTACAAAACCTCCTAATCTTCATCTCTTTGAAAAACACATATTTTTAAGCAGAGATTAATAACAAGAAATTAATCACCATATAAAAGAAAAAAAAAAAAAAAGGATTCCAACTTATTTAGCGTATTTAGAAACTGTTTTAATATCAAAGTTATTTCCTCAAGCTAGAGTCAGAAATTGATAAAAACAAGAACTCACTGACCACAGCACATTACATATGTTCTTTTTCTACTGTTCTTTTTATGGGGACCCTGAAGTCTGCATTGACTTGGGAACTCCAGCACTTCCATGCCACTATGCTATTGCTAAGAATCGGCAAGCAAATGCTGCCTACAGTATGGCAATAAGTTATTTTTAAAAGTAATAAACAGAAGATATATCATACTACTAGAAAATTCTTCAACATGTGCTTCACATGTGGGACTTGACTTACTACAACAGAGCCAGAACCCGCCCTGAAACCCCTCTCTGGTGAGGGTAGGCAAGAGGTGACTAGGAATCACTTCCAGCATAGCCGTAGTTATAAAAAAATACTAGCAGGTGGCATCATTATCATTTACTCTTTAGTATTAGTGAGCCTGCATACACGTGCGAGGGGGCAGAATGTATGTAACTATATAGATTTATCTAGTTATTTTCTACTTAGCTGTAGTTACTTATTAATTTACTGCCCACAGGAAATTATTAGTCATCTCGCATGGGCTACTGCACTGCAGTGAGTGCAGTAAAGCTGGCACGCAAAGATCCTGGCCTTCTGTCCCACCCTACCTGCTACGTGTATAGAAAAATAAAATAAACACCCTGGCTACCTCATGCACCTATGCAGATCAAGGCTCCTGTACTGCTTTACCCTAATATAGGAACTAAGTTCTAGATAGAAATAAACGTGGAGATTGCGCTTGCTGTACTCTCATTTCCCATGAGAGAAGGAGCGTTCTGGAAGTCAGCAGCTCCTAAGTGATTTGGGGTTCTGTTTTGATAAAGACATTCAGAAAAATCAATCCAGATTCTGGAATTCGGGTTTGTTTATTGCTAGCTTGTACTTCTTCCAGCCCTGCCTAGTCGAACTAATTTCTTTTTAAAAACAATTTTATTAGGTGTAATTCTAAAAATTAACAAAACTTATTTCAGGAACCACAGCCAGCCACCTCAGCACATCACATATGTAAGTGGAGACTAGCAGTGACGAGAAATATAACCCAAGTAATACAGCAATCAGACACTATTCTGTAAAGTTATGGAACAATCTTCTTGATGATTTTATTTTTTTAAGAGTCCTAGATATCAATTCTAAACAAAATCAGAATGAAATGGCCAAACCCCAAACCTACTATGATTTAAAAACCTGTGGAGAAAGTAAAATTAAAGTCACCTGACATTTTCCTTACACAATTATGAAATGCTGCATTTTCAAGTTCCTTAACTTTTTACACATTACTATAAATTCAAGTCCTAAAAGGATAATAATTTTGAACCAAAACACTTATTCGCGGTGCGCTACCTTGCCCTTTTTAACAATTATTAAGTGTACAAAAAATAACAGGAAATCTGTTAAACAAACCCTTTGTAAGAAAGGCAGCATTTTTCCAGTGAATTTCAGTGAAAAAGAGCATTTTTTGAGCAGTTTTTGTCTTTTTTTCTATTTTACAGAGTATACTTTCGATCACTTTTGTGTTTTAACTCACATTCAAAAGAGCTCATCTAATACAGTTCCTCTGGGGAAAATAAGTAAAAATGTGGGGGGGAAGAAACTATTCTAGAGAAAGGATCCTTTGGGATTACAAGTAATACATATATTACCTTGAACTTCTCTTCAACTGTTACGTTATACAATTTACACACAGGTTCAGGATGAACTACAACAGCTTTTCTACCTATACTAAAATTGCACAAATACTAAACACAAAGATGTTTGTGAAACCTATTGAAGAATGATATGTTTGGTTGGTCAGCTAACAAAACAGCTCCTCTCACTCAATATTTTCTTTTTCACTTTTTTTTTTTTTTTTTTTTTTTTAGATTTTTAAAAATACAACTTGTATATTTAAAAGCAAAATTACCAATATTGTGTTCTGAAAGACTTACCCCAAGTATTTACAGTCATTACAATATCAATGGATGGCTCTGAATATAGATTTTAAAACTGTGAAATAAAGGATCTTTGTAAATCAAACACTGAGGCAATACAGAACTGGGATACTTGAAGCTGGTAGTTTTTGTAACTTAACAATGGTACTACTTGAGAATGGTTTCCAGACTGGTGTCACCATGCAGTCCCCTTCTACTTTTATATCTGACTTCCAAGAAAAAAGTGCTTCATTTTAATGCTATAGATTCTAATCATATGACATAAAATAACATGTAGGAGAGAAAAAACCTTTCTCTGAAGATAATACTCTGCCTTGTTGTCATGACTGGAGACTAACTCCAGCTTGCACACTAAAAGCTAAATAAAAACAAGCTTTACACCTATTAATCTCTTTTGACATGCTCATGGCACCTGCCTTCTTTAAGAAGCTGGTTATGTGCATTTCTGAATGAGGCCGCTCAGACTCTCCTTATTAAAAAAAAAAGTTTATTTTACACTGAAACAATCCATGATGTTCATAAAGAATTAATACACATCAATAGGCAAAGGAGAGAGAACAGCAAATAAGAGAAAAATACAAACCTCTGATTGTACATGCCCCGAAAATTATAATTTGCTCTATAATTAGGGATTGGCTTTGGATCTAATGGCCTGTAGATGGCAGGCTCTCCTCTTTTCATAGCCAGACCATTCAGCTCCACTGTTGGAGTTATACTGCCTGGAAAAAAACAAGAATATATGTACGACACTTCAAACATAAATCCTACAAAACACATATATAGTATTACTAAAGAAAACTGTGGCAAACCTGCATGATCTTTTTTGCTTTCTAACTACTAGGCTGTCTGTTTTCCTATGCGAATATAGATGCCTACTCAATCACAATGAAGAAGAGCATTTAAATAGTCATCTTAGTGTACTCCTTTTGCAATTTCTGTAGATTAACACTCATAGATGAATGAAAGACTCCATGCTATAAATGAACTCATTGTTCTTTCTTTCCAGAGTATCTGGAACATAAGGTGATACTTTCTGAAACTGTTTTAGAGTGCAATATTTCTTCTCATGGAATACCATTAAGTAGAAACACAAATAAAGCAAATATATACTGAAATGAGACTTGAAAAATTAAGATTATGACTAAAACCTAATGAACCTAATGAATGATCTAATAAACTAGAAGTGTAACTGCTAGAAATCAGGGCAACTACAGCCACCTACTGGGGACAGAATGCAAAACAGAAAAACCATCACTTTCGCCTGTTAACATGGTCTCCAAAATGCCAAGCATGAAGCTACAGTATAGCTTCATCTTAAGCCCTTAAAAATAAATAAAAGGTTTATATTTCTTTAATATACCACACTTACACTTTTTCATTTAAAAAAATGTTCAGCTATGGTATTCTCCCTTCTGCTGCTGTAAGAAAATTCCCAAGTTAGCTAAATGCATAAATGCATTCCAGTGAAAGTAGTTCAACTGGATCAAACTATTTCAGAATTTTCGAAGGAATCTGGTCTTAAAAGGCCTATCACGAATGCAGCAATCTGCCACTAAATCTTCACATAAGCCAGATGATTAAAGTTTTATATTCAGGTGAAAACATTCAGCAACTACAGCTTTGATATGTTCCTGAGGGAAAAAAAAAAGACTATAAATTCAACAATATAATAAAAATGAAAATGGCATTTGATGACAAGATACTTGAGCATATACATAAAAACTATCCTAAAGGAAATTTTAGCGTTTTGTGATACATTTTAAATTGAATATTCAAAGGGGATTTATTTTGTTATTTGCTTTTCTCTTTTAAAATATGGCAAAAACAGACACTTGGGAATATGCTGCAATGCCAAGAGTCAAACACTGGATTCTTCTTCTACAAGGAAGGGACCCTGCTGCCTTCTAACAGCAGAGGTCACACTGACTCCAAAAGGAGAGGGGACAAAAAGCAGCGTCCTGGGGCTGGTGCAGCAGTAACCAGCACAGCAAGAGAAGGCCAGACTGCTATTCCCCGCCATCTCCTGATGGTCACTGCTCAGGATAATATTGATGTGCTGGGGGGGAGGCAGAGGGGAAAAAAGGTGAAAAAAAAAAAGGAAAAAGAAAGGATGAAATTTGCTTTTTTCCTCATCATCCTGTTTTTTTTGTTTTTTTTTTTAATATATGTGAAATATAATGAAATATTTGAAATAAAATTAGGAATAAAAAAAATTTATTTCATCAAACAAAACAGAAAAATCACTGAGCGCAAGTCTGACTTGTGTACCTCAAAAGGTGCTGCACGCAGAGAAGGCAACTCACAGATAATAAATATCTCAAAAGAAAGATGCCAAACTCCAACATGCTCTTTCAGTTGTTCAAATAATAAAGACTCCAAAGCTGATTGCTGGTTTATTTTAAGTTGCTATGAACTAAAATCCATTATACAAGGAGTATCTGTCAAAGCTCCCACACCAGATCTTCTTATTTATACCACAGATGTAATTTCACATGAGTGGACTGGGTAAAATTTGGCCCTTTCACGAAAATCAGCTAAAATAACTTTGAAAAAAAACAGGATTTTACTATGGCTACTTCAATCTGATTTTGTTTCTCTATCTACTGTCAATCACATATAATCAAGTCTTAGGTAAACAATCACATTCGCTATGGTTCAACTACTACAGGTATGTTGCATTAAAACTTATATTGTGCAAACTCACGGTAGGTTCTTATATCATCACACCTGAAAGACAGTAGTATTGATTCTCATCTGCCATATTTACCCATATCTAGTTAGGAATATCTGTTAGTGGACTAATATTCCAACACTGCAACAAGATTTATTAAGCACAGGAAAACATCATACCTGGATTATTATTAACATTATTTTTGGGTGGTCTAGGAGTTGGTTTGGGAAGGGTAGTTTCATTCAGTGCTTTGCTAGCAGCAGCATGTTGGGCCTTTTTAATACTGCTTCCTTCAGCCTCCCATGTCTGCTCTCCAAGAGTCAGCTGCACTGTGAACATCTTCAAAGACAAAGAACAGGTAAAAACTGGCAAGATTATCACTGTTAGACCAACCTGGGCAACAACTTACGTTCCTGAAGAGAAACTCTCCCTTTTCATTACACTCAGTTCAACTCTCAGATTGAACATTTGATTCTCACACAGTTGATTCTTACAGAGATTAGTGAATCCTTATCAGTGGGCAACATATGGCCCTTTAAATAACAAAGTCAAATAGCATGATGTGACATCCCCTGTCAAATAAGACAGTACTATTCCAGTTAAGTGCAAGCGGGTCCCTTGCTCTTGGAAGACCATATACACATAATTTAAGACCATGTTTCTTCACACGTTTGACCAAGTTTAGTCATTTTTACCTGCAGCACGTTACAAAGAGAGAAGAATGGAATTTCGTAACAAGTCTAAATGGCTATCAATGACTACACACTCTTCAAAAAAGGGGGCAATTTGGTCCAAATGTAAAAACACAGTGAGGGATTTCTATCACAGTTTCATTTCAGAACATAACACACATTGTTAGGGGAGAGTCACAACAAATAATTTAAAGCATGAAAAGAAAAAAAGAGCATTACTCTTTGTAGCTCTTTAATGTGGACTCTATAGTGAAGACAGGAACCATTATAATCCAGAGGCCAGAAACTGACTCCTGCTCAAACTGTATACACTTATAAACCTGTAGTTAAGGATTATTCTAAGCAGCACTTATGCTGCATTAGTTATGAAGATAAACAGTAAAGCATATTTAAGACACTAAATAGAGTACATCTGCTGCATATGCTCATGTTCCATTTAAACTTGAGCATTTAACAGGAACAGCCAAGTAAAAAAGATGAAGAACTTGGTGGCTTTTACAAGTATCAGTCCCATATATGTAAAACAAGGTTTAACTGTCAGATGCACATAGTAAACTAAGATATAAGTGGCATCAAACACGAGACTAGCTTGCTTGGAGGTAACACAAAGAAATTTCCGTATCAGTGCAAGTAGCACAGAAGCTAGAATTTTCATTTGGACACTTACTTGCTCTACACTTCTTGAAGTAAGTTTGCTAGATGCAGGAGTAGGTATCTAGAAGCAGGCATGACAGACAGCTTTGACATCTCCCTGTACATATATTTTTATAGCGTATTTATTTGCAAATAAGCATTTGAACATAAAGACATATTCACCTCCAGACTCAGCTCTGTAAGGAGCTGAATTCTATAAATACATAATTTCATCTTAATCACAGGTTTGAATTTCAGTCTAGTGTATCTTTCAGAATCACAGTGCAAGTCCCGGGATCACATTTCCTACTGACGTTTTCTTTTTTCCTGCTGTTATGACAGCTTCCTCACGGACAAGGTGGAAGAGCTAAACAGAGATAAACGATCTTTAAATTTTGCATTCTGGCAAACACTATCCTCGCCTGAATGCTAAGCTGGGTATTAGAGCTAAATACCCATAATTATGTAATTAGCATAAGCACACATCCTTCTTCCTAACAGAACTAAAATTTGATTTCTGGATGTGGAGTTTTTATATTTCATATTCTGCAAGAAAGCATCAGTGTACTATTTTTGTAGGAGAGGAATAACCTTGAATTTCAATAAAAATAACATCACTAGGGGCTACTTTTCTACCTGTGTTTATATCTCACCCTAGCTCTTGAGGAGAATCTACAGGAACTCAAGATAACAAAAGGCTTATTCCTAAACCCTATATAGCTAGAGCACTAACCTCCCACTTAGCCCATCTGATAAAAATCTGCTTTAAAAACAAACAAACAAAACACAATAGTAGGTGAGAATTTAAATAAAGGAATAAAACTAGCTAAAAAGAGTCTGGACTAATCAATGAAATATTCAAGTTCTGGAAGACCCAGCTTGACAGTTTTGCTTCAGTTTCATAGGTATTTCTCACTATTTTTCTGAGGAAGTTTTTATTCCTAAAGTCTAACCTAATTACAGGATGGCAAGAGACCAGCAGCGCAAATCGCTATCACGCTTTGGGCTCCTTCACTTCACGGTCTTGGTAAGGGCAGTCCCCCTTAGCTCTGGCAATTCTCTCCTCTTCACTTTTTCTGCATGAAGAATTTTGCCTTCTCCTTCCAAGTCCTTTGACATGCTGGCTCCTTCACACTTTTCCTTTGCTTTGTGCCACTATGGAGCTTCTTTTGACATTATTTAAGCCTGTGTCCTAACGTGCCATTGACATAACCAGTGACCAAGATCACTAAAACCCTTGAAAATGTGCTTTATGGTAACAAAGGCTTTGTGATTCGTTCTTATGATGAAAAATCCATCTAAAGGGCACATTTCTAGAAATCATAGCTGCACCTCCAGCGAGTGCTACTTCTCTAGCCACTCCACTGCTACCAGCTTCCTGTTTGATCATAATCCTCAAAATTTGACAAAGACTCCTGAAAACAAAAAAGGATACAAAAATTCACCTGCGTTTGCAGTGATGACACAGACAGCTGTCCTGTTGAGTACTGCTCCAAAAAGTCACACAAAACCCTAGTGAAAGGGAACAAAACATGTGCAGGACACAAGAGCAGCACCGCGGGACAGTCCTTCAGTGGCCAACAGCAACAGCACCACATCCTTCCCGGCGTGTTCCCTACGGAGACCGAGCTCTGCTCCACACAGTCTAGCACAGAGAGCACCAAGACACTATCAACACTTGCAAAACAGCTAAGCCTGTCATAGTAACTTCTGTATCACTGCCTTCCACAGGACAAAGATATGCAAGTCTGCACAATCCTATTCATATCACTCTTCTTCAGTCCCTTCCCTTCTTTCTATCCTCATTTGCTGCACAGGTCAAAATTAGACTCAACACTCTTCTGAGCAGCAAGAGTCTGCTGAGCTCATCACATTATTTGGAGCACTATGAACATAAAGTAAATAGTAAGAAGAGGTAAACTGAATAACTGAAAAATGAAGAAATACACAGGAAAGCTGTCTTTCAAAGGCCTGTTTCAGTTATACATGCATTGTATACCTTAAAAACACCTGTTTACTGAATACATGTATCTAGTATGCGAGTTATATTTTAATCCTTCTGCAGTTCTGAGCTCTTATACGTAGAATTTCAAGTAAAACGCAGCACTGAGGAACACGAACAGTCTAGCACACACCTTTCTGCACAGCTGAAGCACCTCCGGCTCCGCAGTAACGGAATAACACTAGCATAACAACCAAGGAGCACAGCAGTGAAAAATTAAGAATACACAACAAATTTAACACGTCATAACCTCTAACCAACCAAGACGACTATCTCGCAGCACTGACCACTTCCAGGAAGGGGAAGAGTGCTTCAACCTCCCTTCCTTCGGAGGGATATGAAAACCCTGCTGATTCTCAATGGCCTCGCACACGGAGACACTGTTTCCAGGGAAAGCAGTCGGATGAGAGTGGCCGTGCTGTGCCAGGGGCACAGGGGCCAGCTGCAGAGAAGAGCCCCTGCTACTGCAAACTGCTGCCTCTCTGCAGCGTGATCCTACTGCTTTATTCAATTCCCTTCTCCTTTCCTGAAATAGTGACTGTAAAGAAGTTATTAATTACACCATTTTCACTCTAGACACTTTTCAGGCTTTTCTTCCCCCCTTCCTCAGATTGCTCCTAAGGTAGAGAGCACGTTTGAAATGAAATTTGAAAATGATTTTCATGAGACTATCCCTCCGTGTCCCCTGTAACCTGAGATCATGCTAATACATAGCTGTGAAATGAAGCTGGATGTACAGATATGAGAACGGACAAGAATTAATTGCCAACTGACTAAAATTACAATCATTTTAGGGGTTTAGTATCACTGTAAACCTCTGAAAAATGACAGCATGGGTTTTAATGGAAACAGCAATAACACAGTTTGCGTCCTGTAACAAAAATCCAAGATACTGTATCAGTAATCAACTCTATGAACACAAAATCATATTAATATAAATACTTTAAAAATGACACAAATTAGCCCTACAGAATTCTGTAATATCGTGAAAAAGATTTGCAGTTAATTATTAGAGGAAGACTGGAGAGAAGGATTAATGCAGCTTAAAAGTGATTCAGAAAGGGCAGTGATGCTCTGAAAAGACCTTCAGTGAGGTCTTTATAGGACCAACAAATATAAACTCAAAGATGGAAGTCAAAGTATGGCACAAAATGATCTGAGGACCTTCAACAGAAATACTTTCTGGAAGTGTAATAAAAATAACGCACAAGAAACGAGAGAAATGCCTTACACTGGAAATGTGATTGCATTTGACAAGTACACTTGCCCAGACCATGACATCTGTTCAGAATTTAAGGTATGGCTCATAACCTGGAACTGTGACCTTACCTTGGCATGAGCAGGCCCTCTTTCATTCAGAAGCTTATACTGGGGTTGAATTCTATTGAAACGGGCTAACTCATTTACCAGACACATTGGAGTTTTCTCTTTGGGGTTTGCCATGTTATCTTGGAGAGGAGCTGTAAACAAAGAGTCTGTAAAGTTTTTGTGGAGAAATGTGTTCTTCACAGCTTTGCAAAAGCAACAGAGTGCTTAAAGAGAAAATACTTTGTCTAAAAACAATCTTTGGAAATTGCTAAACACAATGCTTAAATACTAGTTACAGATGAATCATTTGATAATATGCATTTTATCAAGACCATTTCAATTACATGCAAAAAAATCATTTTCAAAATGTCTTTATAAGAGAGGGTAATGTAGGAGGACATATATACACTATATTTTCTACAATATTACTGGAGCTTACTGTCAGTAGTACAGCAGTTAACAGCAATTAGCTAATCTTTCAGAATGAATCCTAAACAATTTGCAAAGGTGGGTAGCATAAGAGTTCCATGATAAATACAGCAGGTGAAATCCTGTGGACCTCATTTGCTTTTTTCCTCCTTTTCAATGCTTTAGATTTCTCTCGTAAGAATCAAGTCACCCTCAGAGTAACTTCCAAAGATCACCTTTCCACCCCTTTTAATGATTTTGCTCTGCTTTTCCTAAATAGATTATTTATTTCATGTTTATGTCCTTGTTATTTTTTATCCTTCTATTGCTTACTTCTTTCAACTTAGGCGTACTTATCCCTAACACAAACTTCCATTACTTGCTTAACTTTTTAGTTCTGTATTTTATACGCAGCTGAGCATAGGAATTACAGCATTTATTAGGCTACAAAGGAAACACCAAATACTGCCAAGCAGTCTGAAAACATTCTGTTCCAGGGAAGAGAAATACACTTGGAGACCTTCCTGCACAACTAAAACTTCCCTATAAAAGATACAGTCAGCATCTGACAAAAAAGGCATGTTCTGTCTGGGCTTTTATTATCGTTTACCAACACTTCACTGCAAAACTGACCTCAGCACAAGAAACTCGACTTAGTAAACAGTTGATTTAACAAAAATGTTTTTCTACAGAGTTTTCTTCCTTTTATTTCATGTCCTTTTGGATTTTTTTTTTAATTGTCAATCATCAAGGAGATTGATTTGAGCAGCGAGCAGGATACGCCTGGCCCGGCCTACCTGGGGAGCTGCTGGCGGGCGCGGGATCGGCCAGGGCGGCGCCGGGGCCGCTGCAGCCGGCGGCCGCGTCGGGAGCGGATCCGTTCAGGGAAGGCTGCAGGCCCAGCGGAGCCGACGGCGTCACAGGCAGGGGTAGCACCATAGGGGACATGGCAGGTCCGGAGAGGTTTGCAGTGGTCTGCATCTTAACTTGTGCCATTGCCTGTCACTGCGAAGAAGAGATAACGGTGAGCAGGGCGCCCTCGGGGCCTGAACGGCCACGGGAAGCGGCTCCCGGCGGTGCCGCTTCTCGCGACAGGGTCTCGCACGTGTGGGTCACAGAGCTCCTCACAAACGTCACTCCCCTGCAAACACCAGCTCCAAACTGAATTAGAGCAGAGGCAGCGCGATACGGCCACAGCCAAAGCACCGGACCCACGCGGCACTCCACCTCCCCACTCCAGGTTCCACCGCTCAGCTGTGGCATAATCCTGTCTAAAACACAACAGGAAGAACGGTCATTCTAGAATAAAATTCCACATGAATCTTCTGCGGATGACATTAGCACTTGCCAGCCTCTCCTCAAGGAGCTGCCTTTGCAAAAATACCGCACTTGCAGTCATGTTCTCAGCAAGATGCAGACAAAATACCAAACAAGGTCATGAAGGAAAATCCCTCATTACTCTGTCTGTTTTCAGACTAGAAAAGAAACAAAATAAGAAGATAAGAAGCATAGAGAGAAAAAAAAACAAAAAACAGAAAGAGTTTGGGACGTTATGAGAAGTTTCCACTGCTGCCAGTCACCAGCCCATAAAACTTCAATCCTCATCCAAATGACTAGAAGGGTACCACAGATTTCCTATTCTAGCCTGCAATCCAGTGCCTAAAGCGTTCACCCGGAATCCACCAGAACTGAACGATCTCTCTCCATCTCTCCCAATGGGTTTCTTGGCCAGTCTGGCCGAGCCTACAAGAGCACACGAAGCAGGGCCAGGGCAGGGCTCCCTCATGCTCCTCCACCACGTATGCGCCCCAGCACAGTTTTGGCTGCTCCCAAATCCCGGAGGGAAGAGCTGGCACAGCGGGTAGGACAGGGGTATCCCAGGCCAGTCAGGAGAGTGGCGCAGGGAGCCGGCCTCAGGCCCAGAGGTGGGCGCGAGGAAAAGCCTCAGGTTTTTGGCACCATCTTTGGGCATCTATTTTACCTGGCACTAGGGACGCAGACCACGTTTCTCGAGCACCGCACGAGGGTCGGGAAGAGACCAGGGCAGGCAACAGCTCCGCGACCTTCCCTGGCCCCGAGACTCATCCTCCGCCAGCACCAATTCCAGACCTGAGAAAGGAACTGTGCTCCTACTGAAACCAACACAACCATCTACACATACACACATCGATTAAATCAGTATTTCTGGCCTCCCAAACACTCTGGTAAAGGATATCCCAGTGGCTCCACTTGAGCAGCCTGCACTGCTGTGTTAAAACCACAGCAAGCAGTGCAACTGCCGAGGAAGAAGCTGAGGAAGTCCTACAAGGATGGGTGACAACCCTGTAAATTATCTGCCCAGACAACACTGGCCAGAAAGTAAATACAAGTGTAGGGACCAGCTCTTAAGCACATGAGATGCGGAAGTATTTTGTAATCAATCCTAAAAATACAGAGAACAGAGAGTGGACACAGTGCTGTAATGAGATTTTCACATTACCAAGGAAATAATCCATCCTGTCGATACAAGAAAAGGGAGAAAACATATATGCTGAATCTTTTCACTCCATGCTCCATATATGTCAGTGTTGTAATGTTTTAGAAATAAGAACATTTTAAGTCCTTCCAGTCAAAAGCATAAAATTATTTATTACTCCAAAACAAAATTTAGGACTCAGAGGGAAAGAGATTTTATCAAGCTATTCAGACGTGCATACAGTTAAATATTCAAAATAATTTTAAATCTTCTATGTTAATCACTTTTGCAAAATTTGGCATATACAAGAACGGACAGTTTTTAGGGATATTATGATTAGGTTTAGGATGGCCTCCACACCTCATTTCAAGTAGCTAACCACATTCACAGCTATGAAATTGTTATATTACACGACCTGGCAGAATTTTTCTGTATGTGAAACCGCAGTCACGGGGACGTTTGTTGGGAATCGTTATGGCTCAGCTGCCAACTATCAGCCTGGTTTCTTTATAAAGTCACCAGCGGCCCCACGCTACTAATTTCCAGCACATACGTGCCTTTAAATTTGAAGTCTTTAAATATAACTTTTTAAAGATTGCAGCATTGTAGTTCAAAAACTTATGGTGACTTCTCACATGCAGCAAAGCTTTTCTTTAGCTACAATTTGCAGAGGTATATTAGAAATCGTACAGTGGGCACTTAAAAGGACTTAAACATACTACAGCTGCATTACACAATTTCCACATTTGGAAGTATTTTACATACTGACAATATTAGAGGTTTCACTAAATACTTTGGATATTTACTTCCTTATTCATCAACAAAAAATATCATAAAGTTGTGATTTTTTTCCTCTCACTAAAAAAAAAAAAAAGCGCTCAGATTTTAGAGTGAAAACATTACTATCAAATATTCAATTCATATTTCCTGCAAGTTGGAAAAACTAACAGTAATTTACTTATATTCATAGCTAAAAACATTTTGAATGTGAATACACCTGTGCCAGGCTAAAACGCCTCGGGCAACATAAAGAATTATTTTTCTATTTTCTGATGATTATCGTTAGATAATCATCTTTCTGGAGTATGCACCACTTTATATCCTTAAGTCTTATAAGATATAAATGAAATGCTGAGATGAAATGATTCTTACAATACGGCAAATGAATAGAACAACAACAGAGTAAGAAGAAAGTGGGTAAGATGGAACAAAAAGCAGAAATAAGGAGTTTAAGTTAAATATATTTTTACAATGTAAAGTTTAAAAAGCAAAAATCTGACTTGAAATACAGGTTGCCACATGAAGAATCAACACACATAAGAGAAACTAATGACCCAATCAGTCAAAGTGAAAAAATGAATTTTATCTGTACGAAACGCAAAAATATTTATATGTAGGAGGGCGATTTCAAACAAAACACTACTGTGTCACACACCTAAATGCACACTTTTAATTTTCATGCAGGTTCATAACAAACAACACAGTTGTCATTTGTGAGTTGCTTTACAAAAACTAACAACACTGATGAGTAAAACAGATTACTTGACGTATCTTGTATCTTATATACATGATAATTTTGCTTATATATCCTAAGAGGGCACCTATTTCCCATTGCCCTTCCACATTATGGATGCCAGGCTCTGCAGAATTGCTACACGGGCAGTTACAGCCCTGTGCCCCGACCCAGTCTGCGCCCAGCAGCCGGCCCATAAAGACAGGACGTGATGCTCTGCTCTGTCCATGGACCCCATTGCTCTGCAGGCAACAAGAGGCTCTGCTCTTGCCTTCCTCGACTGCCTTTAAAACAAAACAAAGTTTTTCTTTGTCTCTGTCTTCTAATTCCCCGTCTACAACGTTGGCAGTCTCCTCCAAGGCTGCTTGGGGCAGGTACAAACGCACCCCGTGGCCGCCTGTTCCGTCCCCCGCGTCACGAAGGAAGGTGCCGAGGGCTCCTCTTGCTGCCCACGCAGGCAGCGCCGCGGCGCTGCTCCTACGGCCAGCCCCTGCTTTCCTGATTCTTTTCCCAAAAGCCACAAATCCTAACGCACCAATGTGGTTAACAGTCTCCTAACTAGGATCCTTCCGTTTTGTTTTTAGCCTTAAAAAAAAAAACTATTAAACCCTCCATTCTCCTTACATTATTCATTTATAGAAAAAGCATACAGAACTCCCAAAAGACAAAATATATTGTTGTGCTGTTTCTCACACCTGCAATAAGTACTTTTGCATTAATGTACATATATGCCAAAAGTGCTGCTCCTAGCTGCCGAGCTTTACAGTTTTTCTCTTTACTTTGGAATTGTTACATCCAGCAGCTTGCTTGGAGATGACAGAAAACACCCAGCTCTGCCCTCACCTTCTCAGCAGCTGCTAATTCAATCTTTCCTGCTCTGTAAAATCAAATCAGGAGGTAGCTACACAGTAGCAATTTAGCGAGAGCATGACTTGAGCAACAGAGAGCAGATGGCTACCTAGCAATACTAACAAAATTTGTCCTGTTTATACATTTTAAATACGCAAAATAGACCAACTGGGCACGCAATGCACTACAGCAGTCCTCTCAGGAACGACTTCAGTTTTTCTAAGGTAGCTCCTTCTGCTTCCTGAATGCAATAAACAAGACCAGAACATAGAATTTTTGCAAGGCAACTTCACTAAGCCAGTAGGAACTTGGCTCTTGAATCCGATTTGACTTCATGGCAAAGGTACCATCGAATCCACCAGACTGTTACTCACGTTTTCAGGAAATGCCACCAACACTCAGGCTTCACTGGGTCCCTATTAACGCTCCCCCACTGACGGTCCCCTGCCTCACATCTGCCTTTGCCAGGACCCAAACCCAAATAAGCAGAGAAAGACAGGCCAGAGCAGTAAATCTCATCACACCGTCAGAAAAAATACAGCAGTTATTTTTGTTACGGCTATTACCATCCATGGAGCAACACTCCACAGAGAAGCAAGAACCGCTTCCCCTGCAAACTCAGGGAGAAGGTGGCCAGACAGAGGCAGACGCTCTCTTTGGGGGGAAAAAATCAAGCAGGATATTTAATAGAGCAGAAATCTTGAAGTAACTTTCTGCCACTTCTTAAAATATCAACCAGCTCATCTTCCCATTTGAATTACTACACAGAAAAAAGTACATTAGAACAAACAAACAAAAAGGATCAGAGAGCCGAGCTGGAAACTATTGTCTTTTAGACTTCTTTCACCATGAAGCTGAATAGTTCTCTCACTGCCAATGCTATGTTGACCCAAGATGCTATAATGAAGCACTCCAGTCTTTAAATTAGATTACAGTCCATATCTGTCCCAGATTTAACCCTACTGCAACAATGGCATTCTGAAATTTTGAAGAGAAAGGAAAACTTCCAAACAAAAAACAGACAAATCATATAACAAATTACAGAATCAAAGACTAAAAAAGAGGATTTCAAGGTAAACACAAATGGCCAAACGGCCACATCACTGTGTGTCGTTAAGGGGACTAAAACAGCAAAAGCTAACCCGGCAGTTGAGATAATATTCATACTACACAGAATCACAGAATGGCTGAGGTTGGAAGGGACCTCTAGAGATGATCTAGTCCAACCCCCTGCTCCAGCAGGGACACCCAGAGCCCATGGCATAGGGTGGCATCCAGGCGGGTTTGAAATACATATTATGTGTATTATGAGAGAGAAAGGAGAAAGAAAAGCAAACATTTTCAATCTGGTAAACCGTTTAAGCTGCTACAGGCAAAGAGAGGTAATCAACAGAAAAGCGTGTGACCGGTGACACCACCTCTGTGCGTGGCGCATCTCGCCCCAGGACAGTAACCCTCCCCTCACGACACTGCTGTATCGCAATACCTGAGTGCTCAGTCAAGGAAAGGCATCTGTAATTCAGGTTCCCAAACACAGGCATCAGGATACAAGCAGGGTGTCTCAGCCGCAGTCAAAGCAAATACGGCTTAGGATTCAGTATACCCTTTTACTGGACAGCTGTTGTTGTTTGAGATGCTCTGCGATACCCCATCCAGTTACCCCAGCGGCAGATGGGGCAGAAGCACAGCAGGAGTCTCTCCAAAGACACACCGCAGCCTGCATGTGGCCCCCAACTCGGGCAGCCCAGGTATCTGCAATGGCTCTTACGCACGTGCTTGAACAACACACGCTGTGTCCCAGGCCAGCACAGCCAGGGGACCCTCGAGTTACGCAGGTGCTCAGCAAGCAGGAGCCTGTGTCGGGGTCAGATGGGACAACTCGCAGTGCCGCAGCCAGCACTAGCACAGGTGGCTGAACCCTCCTCCTCCGAGACCACTGGCAAACCCGCCCGTGGCAAACAAGCGGCCGCAGCTCTTGTTAAACCTGACAGAACAGGATCTCGAGAGCAAGTAACACCCTGCGACGTGCTGCGGCGGGGAGAAACGCGCCACGCCGAACGCGCCGCCCTGGCTCTCTGCTAAGGAAAGATGGAGAGCAGGGAAGCTCTGACACTGACTAACATTGCGCACGCAGGACAGCCTGAAAACCTGCACCAAGACAAACGTGGCGGGAAGTGAAAGGTATCGACCCCAGGAAACGTAACTCTTGCTCCTGCGGCAAGGGTAAGGCGGCAAGAAAGACTCTGGGAAAGGAGCACGTCGGGCAGCACCGCTTCCTCCTGCATGCTCTGAAACGGAAAAACCCCCGGGAAAGGAGCCACATCTTCCTCCCTAACGGAAAGATTACGGCCTGGTCCCAAGTATGGTGGACAGCTACCTGGATCAAGTGGAACTTCAGCGTCAGGAACGTTAACAGAGTCCCTAAGGGAGAGACTGCAATGATACTCGTGCTGAACCGAGAGGGGGAAAGAGAGTTCCCTCTTCTCACAGGGCTCGGTGTCGCCTCGCTGATAGCAGAGCACGTGGAGGCAGAGGCAGGAACAAGCAGAAAGGGGCTTCAGGAAGCACCTCGGAGGACACAGGCCGTGCCCAGGGCAAACGCCGCTTCCCTTGGGCAGGGACAGCTACTTGGCGTCCAGGCAGATTGAGACGTCTCCCTGCAAAGCCCCCTTTGAAATGACACGGGGGATAACGAGATTATCAACAACTTGGCGATTTCAATGCTAGCAGAAAGCTAGAAGATAACAGAAGTCAACACACCGTAGCAGAAACTGAGCCAGCCAGGCTTTACAACACTCCTCAACGTGTTTATAACCCACAGCCCGAAGGGGAAAGATTAGGCTATTTTATATAAATGGCCACTACGTTACACAGCTATAAAGACTGTCTGTCTCTAGTCATTGCTGTCTAGAAAGTGAAGGTGATGATCAAGAAACAAGAAAGTTCCCGACTGCCAGGATGAGCCAATCCACCACAAAACTGGAGAATAATATTCTTTTTTTTTTTTTTACTATAACAGGGAGCAACCCCTGTCAGAAATCCAGTAATATGGATTCTTTACTATCATAATCCAACAGTCATGGCAAAGAAGAGATCTAAAGCTTCTCTCTACGATTTGTTGAAAAGTTGGAAAAGGTGTCATATTTTGCTCACAAAACAAAGGAGACCTGCAAATCACTTGTTTTAAAGGAAACTGCTCAATTAAATTCTCAATTAAATTCTTTTTGGTGAAATGTTTTGAGGTTAGTTCCTGCCTCAAATTAAAGGATGTGTGAATTAATTCACAAGCAGATTTCATGCTAGATGAGTCACCTCAAGAATGTGAATCCAAAATTGCAAATGCAAATTTGCATGCAGTAGACATGCAGAATTCCAGAGACCCACAAAACGTGTACCTACCCAGGCACTACATGAGACAGAGTTGTATCTCTAAGCTTGTAAAAAGGTGACCTCATCTGCTTTCACAACCCTCAGAGAAGGGAGAGCAGAATAATCTTCAAGAGCAACTCCAAGCAGCACCAACACAAAGAAATGAAACCGAATTTCTACAGCCACTTCAAAATTTACCCACACAGGACGTGCCAGAAAGGTTCAGTTTGACAACTAATTAGCTCAGTAGCTCCAGAAATTGCAAACGAAGAAGTCAAAGCTGGAAAAAACACAGAAAGAATTGAAACACAGAAAGAATTACTTTCTGGCACAGGTCATTCAAGTGCAGCCATTTAAACAGGCCAGCGAAGCAGCGGGTGGGACTCGAAGGCGCGCTCTGCGGCTGCATGCGGAGCTCAGCGCGTCAGCTCGCTCAAGGTGACGGGCAGGTAAACCACATCACCTCGGGGCAAAAAAAAAATAAGTTACTAAGCTCTTTCATGAAGGCAAAGGGCTGAAAAGAGGGGAAGCTTAAGCCACTACTTTACCAATCAATCAGCAGTTTAGAAGTGCCGAAGGAGATTAAGTAGGTAAATGAGAAAAACATGACTCAGGCTTGACACGCTGCCACTCAAAAACTGTTTCCATCAAAGCTGCAATTGGTTCCTTATTGGAAATACCACTGTCTAATCAAATTCCTTTACACAGTCCAGCTTCTTATTCAACTGTTTTTTTTAAAAAAAATGTGATATATATTTGCAAAAGTAATTAATGAAACCTACTGAAGCTTATGTTGGCAATTAGTAGCTATTTCATCTCAAACAAGGAAATGAGCTTTGATCAACCTCATATTACAAAATATTTCTCAGATTATTCTAAAGACATCTCTATGACTGCTTTAATGCTCTGAATAGGCAAAAAATACCTCCACTAAAAGTTTATTCCCCAACTAGAAATCACATATTGTTAACAGATTCAGAAAATGATCAGGTTTTCACTGGCTGCCTGCAAGAAACTGCTTTCTGTATCACTTCCAGTAAGATGGCTTACTAAAGAAGTAGAAACATGTTTTCTTTTATTTCTTTTCTTCCAAAATAGTTAAGTTCTTGCTGCCTGCTCTCCCCACGTTAAAAACTTTCCCCTATTATCAAGGAGAATATCAGAGCAGGACGTTTCATCAGGCGAAGTGGTAGACGTTGTGCTTTAACGTTCATTCGAAGCAGAGAGAATTCCGTGTTTTGTGTTTCTTTTTGTTCTCTGCACTGCATTTGAACAAGAGCAGCATTTCACAGTCAGAATTAGAAATGGCCAGCCGATGACTTCTGAGACTCCTGCAGCCTCCCAGAAGTAGCAGCTCCCAGACACAATTTGGGCCAAATGTCCATCTCCTGTTCCCAAACCACTCCTGGATCTCTCCTCCTCTCAGCCTGCTCCCCCATGTTTTCTGACACCTATACAGAAGATGAGTTTGATACAGAGCTCATAAGATCAGCTCCCCATCACCAGTGCATGGAACAGGATCACTGCCTACAGGTGCAGAGCACCAGCCACATCAGGAAACCTGGAACAAGTTCAGAGAAAAATCCTTTTCTTCACTTTCATGTACAACTAATGAATAAAGATAAAATGCTTACTGGGACTTGTTTTGGACGTGTCAAACTTTCTTACTGAAGAAATGAATGAAATCCAGGTTTTCAACTGGAGAAAATTAATAGCTTAAGAACACTAAGCATAGGGGCAAATCCACGATGTGTTGCAGGAAAGATGATACAAACCCGGTTCAGTAACTGTGTTAATGGAGAGTGAACAAGTCGCTGGCTGCCAGTGATGACTCGGTGTCACTAACAGTGCACTCCTGCAAACAAGCAGGCAAGAGACAGACATCAAGAAGAGCTACGAAAAAGTCAAAGGGAGCAGAACTCGCTGATATAACCTATATTGGTAGCAATCAACTATCAATACAGTCTCTTCAAGCATCCTGAGAATGCAAAGAATCACCATCAACAACTCAGCAAAATAAGCAATAAAGCAGTGGTGTGTTCATTCCTTGTAGCAAAACCATGTTTTGGACAGAAATTGTTAAGCTGTGTGATGAAAATATTCAAATAAATGACTTACTCTCCTAAGAAACTGCACAGCACAGAAGATTCTGATGATCTTGGAAAGAAGAAAAAGTCCTTGTGGTACACTTGAGAGGTCTTTTCAGTTGGCAGAGTTAGCAAAGGCAGCGAGCACTGAAGAAAAGCTGTTGGATCCACGATTAGTGTGAGGCTAAAGGATAGAAACATGCTGAACATCCAGTGCACACACTCAGCTGCAGCAGCAGATACAGCAGAAGTCTAGCAGGATGGCAAAAGGTTAATCCCCGTTGTTGAATCAGTGAGGAAGATATTAAACTAACAAAGAAGAACAGAAAGGAAGACAGCTAATAAAAAGAGATGTGGTTCAAATTCAGCACGCTGTGAGTACACAGAACCAGCAGGGCAAAAAGGGAGATGTTTTCTTCCAGCTGCTTATGAGCCTCACAAGGGGTACAAAGGAGGATACAGAACAAGATAACAAGGATGACAAAACGCTCTCAATTCATGTAGCTGATGATTCTAAATAACTTGTTCCCCTAGACTGAAGGGCATTATAAGTAAAACTGATTCATGAAAAAATATAAATAGTGGATTGGAGATTCTTTTGAGAACTTTTAAACTGATAAAGAAAATAGAGAAATAAGATAAAGAATAACTTTGGGTGAAGGAGCAATTCAACCCAATTCAGTGAAATAATTCAAAAGAAAAAAGAATCTACAAAAATAAAGAAACAAATTGAAATAAGATCTCCCGGTGTGAAAATTGTAGAGAAAAGCAAAGGACACCAGGGAAAAATAGTAGTCTATGGACCATCAGAAAAGGCTCAAGCGTAACAGGAACAATAAAAATATCCGCAACAGCACAGGCCCATGACTAGAGGGAGCTGGACTGGACAAACAGATGGAACCGCGCTCCGAGGTGCCCTGCAGAGGACCAGCTTTCCACCAGCGGCTGTCTCTGCAGGAAGCCAGGGCACTGACCTCGTGACGGCCTTGGTGAATCTCCCGGGGAATCACCCGAAGCCGGGGTGAGGGAACAGGCCACTTTTCAGCTCCCGCTGCACAGCTAACGCTCCCGCTCGCTGGCGAGCTCACCTCCCAGCGCCTCGCTTTCAAACACAGTCAAACAAACACAAAGTGTTCAAGGAGGACGGACGACGCAGCTCTCCAGGATCTCCAAGAGAACATCCCGTCCAATTGGCTACGCGCGGATGCCAAGCGGGGTTGCGGCGCCGGCCCCGATGCGGAAGGACACGAGCTCCGCTCCGCAGCCCTCCGGCACTCGGCCGCGCCACGGGCTGCAGACCCACGGACCGCGTCCACAACGCAGAGTGGCGGCCACGACGTCCTGCGTGAGCAGCCGAGCTGGTCGTGTTGGTAAAACCGCCCCAGCCAAACTGCTTCCGCTGCGGCGCTCCGTCCTGCCCCGTCCTTCCCAGGACCTTCCGTGAGAGTGAAATGAAGATGCACAAATAACAATAAATATATTGGCTGCCTAAGCTGAAGAAAGGAGGAAGCTAAGAAGGACCTGGGCTACCTGGGATGTCTGTTTTGACAGCCACCGTGTCTCCCTGGCTGGTGACCGCTGTGATGTTCCTCAGCACAGGGGAAGGGCACAGAGCAGTGCTTACCGTGACTCCAAATAATGCATTTTCTTTTTCATGCTACATGTGAAAACCCCCAGTGAACATGGAGTTGCCTCAAAAGCTTAGGAAACACTCAAAGTACTATCAGGAATGAAACAATTTTAAAGTCAGAATAGGTAAGTCACTGCTTCCTTAACTTAAAATGCTGGAAGTCTGACATAAGCTGCAGCATTAAAGATCAGTTCCTCCAGCTGCAGCAGTAGTTCCCTCTCCTTTTTATTTATTTATTTAACAAAAATGGCTCTTAAAGTGTCAAGGAACTCTCACTGCAGTGGGATCGAAAGAAATTCAGAAAAAGAAACCTTCCTGCAGGAGTCAAGTATGGTTTTGTAGTCATATGAAAAAGTCCACTGACACAGGGGCCTCGAAAGCCGCCTGCTCTGGTGACCTGCTGCTCACAGCCCTGTGTAGGCTCACTCCTGCCTACAGCACTGTGTAGGACAGGGGACTAACACAACAGCTACAGAGAGCTGTAAGGTGAATTTTCCTCCTAAAAACTGGAAAAAAAAAATTCCAACAGTTGCATGTTTACATCCTGACTACCCTCATGAAGGATAAGTCCATGACCCCATGGAAACAGGATTCAATTCTGGCTTCTTCAATGACTTTTAACTTGCTACATCTAGGTGATGAAAACTGTCCTGCCGAAGAAGAGGAGTGATGAGAAGATGGCACGGCCATTCTCACTTCCGCAGAGGTCAAATCCCACATCTAACCGTATGGTTTGGTCTAACACAGCTGGGAGAAGCCTTGCGGAGAAACACGGCTCTACCTGCCTACCGATCCAAGCCAAACTTCTCAGTCTACTTCATGAGGCCTCAATTGCAGTGCTGAAGCTGAGACAGCATCTACCTCATACAAGGCCATTCAGGGTTGGATTACTATAAAAGGACGGAAGTATTTTGAAGGAAATCTCTCTGGAGTCATTCTTGATATTCATTAAGATCCTCAGGCTTTAAACACTTGCCAAAGGAGTATCTCTTGGGTGTATAATCTTCTCTTATGCAAAATACAAATCAGCGATGTTCATCAGATGGAGGAACGTAGCTGAAAGCAAGCAGCGTTAAGTATCATTCGATACACAACACATCAACCAAAAGCAGAGAGAACAATTTTCACATTTTGGAAGGGAAAGGAGGGAAGCACCACCAGGAAGAAAGGGTGGGGGTGGGGGGGGAAGAAATTCAGGAGGAAAAAAAAAAAAAAGGCACAGAACCATTTTTAACAAGAAGTTTTAGATAATTTCTTGTTCTTATGTCACTTAACAAGACCAAGCTCTCATAAACAGCATATATTGCTTCTTCCCATCAAAAACTTACATGCACGTACTACCTGGGTGGCATGGGAGAAGTCCTCTACCACAGAGAGACAGTTATTTAACTGAATAACTTCAGTTACTGGTAGACTGAAATCTTACGTGGTCTGACACTACTTTTTAAACCGAGTTTATTGTATAAAAGAAACTGGAAGCCACAAACACACAACAGCTGCCAAGAACAACTAAGTATAGCAAGAGTAACTAAGAATAGCAATAATAATAAAAACGAATCGTCTCTCACAGAACTCTCGCCGTTCCAACAGGTGACTATTTTCACTGCAAATCCAAACCCCTGCCCTTACAAACTCTCTCTTTAGCCTCGAGGCAAACAGCACCAATTCCCCTGTTCCTCAAGACTGCCAAGGGGAAAAATTAGAAGCCTAATTTCTGCACTATCCTTTGGAACTTTCCAAGCAGTGAGGAGGCCGTAAATACACCCTTTAAGTTTGTTGTGCTATAATAAACAGTTTAGTAAACTGCCTTTTGCAGAAACTAAGGATAGCTGGTTAAATTACACTCACAGGAATACTTAGCTCCTGGTTTTCACTAAAGACTTCCCCAAACAGCAGCTGAAATCTGTGCTCAAACACTGACTTCTGGTTAGTCTAAAAAGAGGACCCCCATGATTTTAATTGGGAACAAACTGGAGGATTACAGAGATACGGAAATAAACTTGATTCACAAAATAAAGTCATTCTTATATGGAAAAAAGTGTTATTTACCAGAAAAAAAAAAAAAAAAAGAATCTCATACTTTGGTTTGATTTGGTTAGATAACAGTAAGTTTGTGGCATACTAAAGGCATATTGTACGGAAGCAAAGATGTGCCACAACATAGGTGAGTACTCTAGACTACGGATTTAAATGCTGGGAGGCATGCCAGATACTACCATCTTAGCAGGAAAAAAAAAAAAGAAAAAAATGTAAAAACACTAAAAAAAAAGGGTGAAGCATGAGCAAACTTCAACAGCTACAGACATACATGCGACTTCGGTATCACACTACCACAGATGATCCTTCAAAATGCATTTTTAGATTAGAAGTTGTGACAAGTGATCTTTTTTTTTTTTTTTTCATTCTAAACAGTTTCCAGAACAATGCGTGACAAGACATCTTTGGGATTTTTCCTGACCTTCCGATCTCCTAGTATAAACATAAGTACTATTTCAGAGAACTCTGCTCATGGTTGGGCTCTGATGACACTGAGCAGACCCAGTAATCTCTAAAAGCACAGACCTCGATTCTTAGTGTCTACTAAGTTATGAAGGAATATTTTACCTCTCCAAATCAGCCCCCCTTCACTATGCTTCTGGTTTTAGACCCATGTGTGGTACCAGCTGATGAAGAGCAACTGGGTGAGATAGGGGTGGCCTAGTCAAAAAGCCAGAGAGGGTCTTGGACGCCCCTGACCCTCTATAGAAGGGTTGTTGTGAGCACAATATAGCAAAATCAGCAAAAGGAGCAGCTGAGAAGTGAGAACACTGAGAAGGGCAGCAAGAATTCCAGATTTCCGGTATGGACTCTGCCAACAGCACCTTTACAGCAGCTTTAAGGAAACCATTCTTTTTCTCTGCCTGTTTGGAAGACAGAAAAAAAAAAAAAAAAAAATCAAGCCTTCCTCAAGAACTATTGTGAAAAAAGCAGTCTGTAAGTGATGCAAGGATTAGAGATGCAAAAAATACAAAAATGGTTCTGGCAAAACAAGACAGGCCACGACCTCATCTTATGGGTCTTCTTCTTGCCTTTGCTGATACAAAATCTACACAATTAGGGGAAGAAATTAAGCTTTGGTGGCTGTTTAACAGAAGCTAGGTTATTGTTACAGTTATCGTAAAAAATGCAGGTTTAGGTCCTTCTCCACCGTGTCACTTTGACCCACGTAAGTAAATACTTGAACAGAATATATCTGTGCACATACACACACACACGCATGCATATATACATATATTTATAAACTTATCACTAAAACATGGCACACTTTCCAGTTGTATGACACAATAACAAGATGTATTTTTGGCTGCAGGATTGGATCAAACTGGCACAAGAGTTTTTCTTCTTTTCAGAGACTGACAAATCAATAGCCACATATTTTGGGCAGGTCAAAACAAACTGTGTGGACAGAGTATAACAGGTGCAGCTTTCCTAAGTGTTGGAGAAGCAGACTTGGAATGGGAAGATCTGGCTTGACTGCGGCCTCTTGTCTAACCTTCCCAAGGTCACTTTTCATGTCAGTTCATGACATGACACCACTGAAATTTCCTCTTTGAAAGTAAGAAAGATATGAATCGCCCCTCTGACCTCAGAAGTTAGCTATGAGTAAATGGGCATCTCAAACCCATTCGTAGCAAACAGCAGTGAGATACACATTTGCAAATACCCGTGACAACAGAAATCTCTCCCTTTGGGAGTACTTCCAGGGCAAAGCCACGGTTCAGTGACTGGAAATCCACGCTGGGAACCTTAGGCTGCCGCTTGCTCCTTACAAAATGAAATACGTTTCCTTCAGGAGGCTGCCTGCCGGGCACTGTTTACAGAGAGCAACATCACCACAGCACCCGTACGGAGAGCCCT